>JABJVR010048264.1:0-24972 GCA_025773905.1 Chitala chitala
TTCTGTATTTTTCTTTTTTTTAAATTTTTATTTTTTTTTTTTTTCTTTTTTTTTTTTATTTTTTTTTTTGGTTGTTTTTTTTTTTGGTCTGGTGGGATGGGTGGGGGGGGGGGGGGGTACTCTTTGCTGTGCAGCACTTATTTAGCTTTACGTTCTTAAGAAACATTTCTCATTAAATAAAATAACATGTTGTGAGGCAGATGTACACTGTCTAATAATTAAAACGTGCTGTCGTTACGTGTTCAGTCCTTAAGCGCCCTGCGCTCATCCTTTCTTGGCACATAGATGTTACTTAGTGGCTGTAAAACTACCCTTCTGTTAAGGAAAGCTGGCCACACTAGTTTCTCTTTCTACACTGTCCGTCTGCTCCATTTCCCAGGACAGAACGTGCAATTATTACAGCTCGTACTGAACAGCGCCAATCTGACACGAGCCAGTAAAGTTATTGAAATGTAACTTTTGGGAACTTTTTGATCTGATGTATTTTTACATGGATGTAAACATACATTTAAAATGTATGTTTACGCCCATGTGAAAATACATCAGATCAACAAGAAATACAAGGTCTGTGCAAGGTCCTTCTAACTGTAGTCCAGAAAACTCAAATTAGACTTCGCTGGAACAGGTGGTGGGTATCTGTCCAATTTGGGAAGACCAGAAGATCAGTAGTAATTTCACAATTGTTTGGGCAGTGAAGAATCCTCAAAAGACAGTGAAGATGATCTCCATAATGATCTGCCTTATGAATCAGGACACCTAGAGTTAAAATAATGTTACCAGCAGCTGCTCAACCCGTTTACGCTCAGTGTCAGCAAACCATCGGCACTTTACAATGTTTATCATATTAACACAATCTATTTTTGATGGAAAACAACAATTTTTGTACATCCAAGGATCACACCTGTATGACAGTACTTGTTATCAAATGAGTGCATTTTTTGCCACTCAGTTTATGGTTGCATTACTGATACACAGTACACATATTGTGTGTTTTGAATCGGTGGGAATGCTGGCTGATGTCATGAGTGAGTCAAATTTTGGGGCCTGTAACTGATAATCAGGAGACATGATTGGCATGAGCTCAGATGAAGCAGACTGATTGCATGGTCTGTATTACGAGTTTGTTCCTCTTCTCCATAATATTAAGAATCAGTTCAGTTCTTATGTAACCATCCCTCCTAGGCAATGAAGGAATGTCCATTTCTGATTATCATTATTGTAATTAAACAGAAACTTTGTTTTAAGTGTTATATCGTTATGTTAAATACTGGACATATGCATATGACAAGGCAGTCTTATTTTTTTAAGCCTTAATTATATAACTTTCCCTTCCAGCCACTGAAAGAATGTTCTTTTCAGATTGTTATTATAATTAAACAGAAGCTTTGCTTTTAGCATTATATTGTAATGTGGGGCGTATGGATATAACAAGACAGTCTTATTTTTTAAGTCTTATGTCATATAGGGTAGTTTTATTATTATTATTTTTTAAGTTATAGTGATTTTATTTTTTTTGGCAGACAAAAGAAATGAGAGTTTAAAAAGTCAATTTTAGCCTTCCTTGGGTCAGGACATTGCTGCTGGGATACCCTTCTGGATCATCCATAATTAATGTGTTTATACAGAAAGTAAACTTCTAAAGTTTAATACCTTGAAATGTGTAACCAGTTGCATGCTCATATACAGGAAAAGCAGAAGATTTCATGGCTTACCATTCAGTCACACTTAGAAAAAAACAAAAAAAAAATTATATATAAACAACACAATTTACATTTAGACTTTTCGCTTTTATAAAACCCAAATGCAAAAGTAATACTTATTAAAATCTGGTCTTTACTTTAGCTTAATTTAATTTAATGCCCTGACTGTATAGATCTGATAAACGTCAGAGCTTCCTTAACAAAATGCAGCATGGTCTTCAGTGTGTGCATTATCACAGTCGATATACAGCGATATACAGCAAGCCAGCTGTACAGCTTCCATGTAATATTGATAAGCATACTGAAAACTGCTTACAGCATACTGCAGGTCACATAAACTCCATTCGTTTTCCATTTGCATGTACAAAGTTGCCTCCTGCTGTAAAAAAAAAGCACAAAAAATAGCATATGCTGAATATCCTCATGAGTGACTTCACGTAAAATTACAATATTATTGTGTTTAATGTTCGTCAATACAATTTATTATTTACCAGGATAAACAATTGGGTTATGGTAGATTTAACTAGATTATACTTAAATAATGCAAATGTTTCAGATAAAAAATAATAAAAATTACAAAATTGTAGCACTATTTAAAATCTGTGAGAGCATTTTAAAACTTAAATAAAAAATGAAGCTGTTACTGAAGTTGGCTGCAATGTTACCTCTGTAACTTAAAAGCCCTTTGCCTCTCGCTGTCATCAACAGTAGCCTAAAGTAGAACAATGCAGTCGATGGGGATAAATTTATACTCTAATTTATAGATGTGTGAATAGAGCCCTTTAGGGCTTCAGGGTCTGCCAATTTTCTCTCCGGCTTAGCTCCTAATAGTTTAATTGGAGTCATAATTTGGCAAGGAAGTCACCTCAGCTCACCTGGTGTCCCAGGTGTAAATCAGTCACTAATTGGGTTACTCCAAAACCTGAAGGCTTGTCCCTCACATGCACGCACGCACAAACGCACACACACATGCTCACATGCACATGCTCACATGCATGCTTGCATGCATGCATGCATGCATGCATGCACGCACGCACGCACGCACACACACACGCGCGCGCACACACACAAGCAAACAAACAACACCTGCTATAATTTATGTACCAGTTACAGGCAGATTTGTCAACAGTTGTTTTTTAGTTTTGGTCATTTTTCTTATGTACTTTCTGGTTGTGAAATGCAACTATGCCAACAGATAACTTTGTAGGGGTATAACTTGTGCAAAGTTACTAATCAGCAATTGCAAAAAAAGTTGGTTCTTGATATGGATGTACACAAATTATTAATTAAGGAATATACTATATATAATTTGTATGTGTATATGCTTTATATATGATGCATGCTACATTGACTAAATTTGCTTTGAAGAAATGCATACATTAAGACTTTTGTAAAGCCTATTAGATCCAGAGACTAAGAAGACAGGCTGCTACAGATAGTTACAGAGGCAGATCACAGAAGGCTTCTACACATGGATTATCTACAGGGAGACACACAATCACTCTAGTTGTTTGCTTGTCTGTCTCTCTGTTTCTTTCTTTCAGGGGTTACATAAAGTCATCCCACATTGGGAATTACAATCCCAGGACTGCCACACATTTGATGGTGCGTAATCTCTATTCTCTATTTTGGGCTAGAACCTGCCACGATGTGCTGGATACATCTGACATGCTATCTCACCATTTACCTCTAACACCACTAATGAAATAAATGATAATTATGCCTGTGATGGCAGCAGAGGTGGCATCACACATCTTTGTGGTGCAAAGAAAGACAATGGGGGATGAATAAAGTTCCATAATTTTTCAATAATATCTTGCAGAATTTAATTCACAAAGGCCAAAGAAACACTCACACACCAGTCCATTAAAATAAATATTATAGTCAATAACTCACCTAAGATATACCTGGTGTTTGCAGTATGCATTAAAAGGACCACTTTAGGGTAAAAGGTGTGTGCAAAGTGAGTGTGACAGGGTATCAAGGTGTGTGCAAAGTGAGTGTGACAGGGTATCAAGGTGTGTGCAAAGTGAGTGTGACAGGGTATCAAGGTTATACTTTGGACTCACACACATGCGCACAAAGTCTTTACAAACCATTGTACATTAACCATGACTACTAGTCTTGTGAAAAGTGTAGTACGATTGTTAAATATGTATGATAGAAAGACATTAATTTTCATGGCATCAAGGTCAGCGCCTTGTTGGTTGACTGGTTAAATGTAAATACATATTAAGATTGAAATGGGTTGCTAAGGCTACACTCTAAAGTACAAAATATTTTTAAAGCGAGTACAAATTCTTTTGAAATTGGTAGTAAATCAATACACTACTTATTTTGTGATATCTTAATCCAATTAAATTTAAAATTACATTACCAGAGATAATTAGACAAGACAAGCCAATTATTACTTTATTAATAATCAGATGAGATCAAAAGCATTCACAAGAGGGTGATCTAGAACAGTATCATTATTTTTTAATCATTATTTTCATAGAAAGGGGATAGCTCAATGCAGTAATGTAGATAAAGACTTAATTTTACAAATAAAAAAGAAAGAAAAAAAAATGAAGTAACTACAATGACATCGTATTTAATGTTATTTAAAGTGTATGTAATGCAATAAATAGTAGATATGTTGCACATGCTAAAGAAAGATATATTTTGAACTTGGGGAAAATACAAATAACATGTGTTTTTGATGCAGAAAAGCATCAATATTTTCTTTACTCTTTGGCTATGCCTGAAAATTTGTCTCTACTAATTTAACATGAGATAGTTAAACAGTAGTTCTTTGTCACAGTACATGGTAAGAACATGATGTATTACCAAGACTAATTTCTGAACAAAGAAGATAAAGCACTTCAGCTAATGCAAGTTAGGGATGAAATACTAGAAAAAAAAAGCTGTGCAATAGCAGAAAGGTTCCTGGGTTTTCTAAACACATTAGACTTATTTTGGGACATTATGTTCAAATATTATTCTATATCTGCACGTGTGTAGTGGGCTCTGTAAAATAAATCACCAAACAAAACTATACAACCGAATACGTTATCCTGGTTTCCATGGTGAACCTGCAGTAAGACTAAATTTTTGTCTTTTTGCATCTGTGACTATTGTGAAGTACCCACTCAAGCCCTTTGAATGTATTTCAAGACACCACACAGGCCAGAAATATTTTAGGGCAGAAATCACGCTAAGGTTTGAAATTCTGTCCATGACTCATGAAGAGTGAATTCCATGCTCAGTTTAATCAGAAGCACCTAATATCCACACAAAATTTGTCTACACATTTAGTTTGTCATTTACGTAAAATATAGGTTAGAAAGAAACTATATTTAATTAATTATTTCGACATGTTTACATCATGCAATACTCAGTGTTGATATTTTAATCACACTGAAATGAAAAACAATTTTTGTAATTCATTTAAATTACTATCATAATGTATCTATATATTGTTTATCATTGTTATCATAATTTGATTTGTTATCCAATATGGAAGGAATGCCTGGTACAAACAGAACAGTGTGTTTTCATTTTTCTGAATACTGTTAATGAAACTCCATTATCAGCTCTTGTGAAGGCTAATGTGGAATTGGGAGGTGCGGGATTATTGACAGAGTCGAGTCTTTTGTTAAACAAAGAAAGGTTTGCATCGGACAATGCCGAGTTCAGACAAAGTAACCACGAGCCGTTGAGCTAATCTGTTTACATCAGTGTGACAGCAGTGATATTGTGTCACTCCTCTCTCTTTCACGACTCAAGTAAAGTGAATATATAGATGGCGTTACCCATTACAAGGTCCATGACCTCATTTTGCTTGACATGCTGTGGTGCATCGTTTATTCTTCTCAGGGTTAAAATGATTTGTACTTAGGAGCATTGAAATGCAGAGGTCTTTCATTTCCCCTCTGCCTGGAGCTCCGCCAGCTATCATAATTAGCTGGGCCTTTGTGCAGTGCTGTTGAAATTCTGATCAAACAGAAAATCCCTCAAAACTGGAGACAAAGGAAGATTACGGACAGGAAAAATGAGTCCTGAATTACGATGACTCTCACACGGCATAATGGATTGACAGTCCGTGGGACAGAGTTGTGATGGTAGCGTAAGGACAGAGAAAGTGATGGTTGTCAGGGGAGGTCTAATGAAATGGGATGTTAGGCAGCTTTAGTCTGACGGGCCATGCAATTTGGGCCGAAAACAGATTTTTATATTTAGAAGTCCAAGAAAAGTTTTTTTATTATTATAATTTTAAATTTTTTTTATTTACTCTATGTAGATTGTCTTTTGCTTTTTTGGTACTGTCTCCAACTTCAAAGGATATTTGTAGAACAGTTGCCATGTTTAAATTATTTGCATTTTAGGAAAGTTTACACATATTGAAAAAATGGCCCCTGACGGCTTTGCCGTCGATGCTGTAGCACTCGCATCAACCTTAATCGTAAATGTCATAAAGTAGAATATGTTACATATTTTAAGTTTAATTTCAGTTCAAGGACACTTAAAGACAAAGTATATGAGTTGTTGGGCATTAGAAATGTGATACGCTTTTCTGATCCCTAAAGGTCAGAAAAACAAGGGTGTTTATGATTAGGTTTATGGATCATCTTCTTATTCCTACGGATACATGGTAAGAGATAACACAAAAATAATGACAGAAAACACTGTGTAGCTCCTAGACAACAAAACAAACAGAAAAGGTGAAGTGAGTTTAGGATTAAAAAATGATATCGCTCTAGCTTTACAAGGCCTGAAATCCTCAAGGCTGGCCTTGGCTTTTTTTTCTTTCCCTGAAGAAAGAATAAAGTTTATTATTATTTGTTTTATACTTCCTAGTATTCAACACAGGGATAATGAGATGCTGAGTTAATGTGGCTTGTATGCACTTGTTGATCAGGGTCACCAGGAATGCAGTATAAAAATGCAGGGAACAAGGAGACATATAGTTTACACCCATCTGGAAGAATGATGCAGTATAATCATACATGTACATATAAAAACCCAGCCACTAAGGTGGAATTCAGCCACCAAGGTGCCGGTCCCAAGCCCGGATAAACCGAGAGGGTTGCGTCAGGAAGGGCATCCGGTGTAAAACCTGTGCCAAATCAAACATGCGGTTCACAAATAAATTTTCCATACCGGATCGGTCGAGGCCCGGGTTACCAACGACCACCATCAGTACTGTTGACCAACAGGGTACTGGTGGAAATTGGGCTACTGTTGGGCAAGGGAGGGGAAGGAGAGGGGGAAGACGTGTCCAGAAGAAGCAGGAGAAGAGGAAGCAAAAGAGTGTGGAGGTAAGGGTAGGAACCCTGAATGTAGGCACTATGACAGGTAAAGGAAGAGAGCTGGCTGACATGATGGAGCAGAGAAAAGTAGATATTAAATACTGATATAGTCTACATGTACAAAGTAATGCAATGGTATTACAAAAATGTTACAAAAACAAGCAAATTCTTTTATTTAGCCATGTGAAGAACGAACAAATCCACAGAGCAGAAAAGAAACAGCACGGCCTTCCCTCCAGAAGATGTATATTTTATTGGGATGTGGCCTAATGGCTACTGTGTGCAACCTTGGCAGGTACAAGTTCAAAGAACCGCCGATGTGTTCACGCAACTACGCACAATACAAATGTTTACTTACCCCTACTTCAAACACATCTAAGGAAGATAAGTCAAGTGTTATTCTAAAGCTGTTGCACTTGGGAGTGTTCTAAATTGGAAACATAGTCGGGAATTGCTGAAACGAAATCATGTGAAAGGCGGAGATATAACGGATTCAAATTCCTTCTAAATCAACATCAGTTCATCTCCGTCTTGATTAATCATATAGCTAGTTAAAATTCTTTCCTGAAATTGGGTGCAGCTCATTAAAATACCCTTTCTTCATAATAATACTAATAATAATAAAAGTTTTTGAAAACATTGTAATGGAAGACTTATAACAACGTGTGTTATGTATATCTACCAAGCAAAATGATCCGAAGTGAAAAACAACATGATCCAAGATGGTTTTTCCTCATACAATGGGTCTGATTTATCGTCCCCGGGAGTCACGATGCCCTTGGATATACACGTTTTAAATCAATCCAGGTAAAACATGGCTGAACGGAAATATCAGAACAAGATCTTTATTTGTAAATTATGCATTACCCAACCTAGGGACAAAACAGGCCATATTAACGATCTGGTGTTTGTTTCAAAGGCAAGTGGTGTAAAAAGGTGGGCAGGACCGAGGGAGATAGGCAGCAGGTGACTTTTCTGACTTAGACTTATGATTCACGGTGCCATTTATTTGCAGAGGGTTGCGGGCAAATGCACTAAACAAGAACATTGGCTTGATACAGGGCATTAAAACAGGGATGCACCCTGAGGAACAGAGATGACAGGGAGAATGAATGACTGCCTCAAACCATCTGAGCAGAGCTCAGTGCTATTTTTTTAGCATACACAGTCTCTCCATCTTCTGCTTTGTCTTCCTCATAAACTTAGCCGAAGTTGCTGTTCTCTTCTACATGCTTTATTTTCCATCTGCGGTGATGACACAGATGACCTTTTCCCCTGTTCATGTGTAGTTTTGCCCCAGAGCCATTTCCACTGCTTCTCTACAGGATCTTTATCTCCTTTAACCACACCTGCTCTTTGCCAGTAAATTACCTGGCTGGCTGGTTCCTGAGATTTTATCATTTATTTTGTATTTTTGTAAAGTTCCTGAGCTATGAAATAAGATGTATATGATTAGGTTAAGAAGCCACTGGGATGGTGGAGTGTTTGCTTGTGGGAAAGAATAATCTTTTCCTTCAAGGACAACAATGCTTTGTACAGAATTCATTTTCTGGACTTGAGTTTCTGTTTTTTTTCGATAGTTTGTTTATATAAAGAATTCAAATACTTTAAAACTTTTTTTTGCGAAATTTTAAACACTGTATGTGACTATCAAGTACAGTGCATTGACACAATTCTGGCATGGAAAATGTAGAATTTGCCATAAAAGTTAAAAGACAAAATAGTCTTTCAAAATGGTAATATATATAGTAATATATATAAATATATATAATGATAGTAATAATAAAACAAAGCGAACTGGGACATACTTGGTGCAGTAATGTAACCCTATTTATATTTAGTCACATTAAGCTACTTGATACAATAAATAAAACATGCAAATATTTACTCATGAGAACCATAATATTCCTTAAAAATGTTCATTGAACAAACACTTTTCCTTCTATTAAATTGAGGGGTTATTTGCTAAGCTATTCATTGCTACAGAAAACAAAAGTAACATAAAAGCTTGTGGCTATCTTCTCTTGAGGACTTTGGATTAATTTACAGTCAATGTAGTCTATCCAGAGGAAACACTCATGTATACACATGTATAGTTTGCCATCTAAGCACCTGTAGTGCTGCAATGTGCTATGGACTTTTCTGATGTATAGTTTATAATTTATCAGCAAAACACATTTTAATGCATTTGGCAGCTGTTGTAGCTGTGGCCGTTTGAAAAGTGCTGCAGATCTAAAGCATGAATTATATGCATATTATTCCCTCTGTAACTAACTTCAGTCCTGTTTGATGAAGCTACTTTCTGATGCCCCCCTCGTGATTTACATTCATCAGACTTAGAGACAACAGTTTCGCAGTTTAATCACACCACTTTGGTCCCATTTACCATCGTTGTATATGCAGCCAGTGATAAGTTAATGCTGTCTATACAGAGTAGAATTACAATAGAAGTGTAAACAGCAGCCCATCTACTGCTGATCAAGGTGCAACACAATGTGGACAAGAGGTCACATGGCGGAGACCTAGCCTTGGTTTTTATTAGCTAGGCACTAAACTCCTGATTTGTTTCACATGTCCATTTCCGGAGCTGCGTGTGTGCGTCTGCACAACGTTCCCATGTTAGCAGTGGGTCCTGGGCTTGTGACAAGTCCATTAGGCCCATTACTCCTCTCATGCCCATCTCCCAAATAGCAGGCACCACTTTTATCATGATCATCACTCCTATCAGGCTTCTGTCCGTCATACTCTCACTCTCATCATGGCTTTTACACTGATCGCACCCACAACACAACTGTGCCTTTTCTTTCTCTTTTTCCCCCATCAGTTTCCAAAATTGGATTTTTATGTAACTCTCAAAAATTACTGTGATCTTTTTTTTTTGACACTTTATTCGCTGCTCACTCCTTAATTGTTATGCGTCTATAAATAACACACAGAAGCTCCCCACAAACACCTGGGCCCCGAAAAAGCTTCAACCTGTATCATCAGTGTTGGCTCGTCATAGAAATCGTAGAATGATGCGCTAGTATAATGTGGGCTAATGGAAGACCATCTGGTACTGTAAAGATCAAATTATTATTGGGTGTAAGCTTAATTTTTTTTATCATGTCAGACTAGTCAGCTGTCTGGTAGATGTATTTTGTATCCATTATATCTAAGGACATTTCTTCAAAACAAAAATCTTCAGCGGCTGCTCCAGCATTAAATATTAAATTAACCAAGTTTTAAAAAAAGGGTTATCAAGCACCTGTAAAAACTCAGCATGTGATTATCACCTGTTTTGCATTTTTAAGTTGTAACCAAAATATTACAACTGCCAAATGCAATAACGTTAAAAAGCTGCTCACGGATTTACATTGTTCGCATTAGCGATTACCGCAGTCAAGGATCCAGCACACACACACACACACACACACACGTATGCCATTAGTTTTTAAAATAAACGTTCCATGCATGAGCTCCTGAAAAGTTTTAAGTCAATCTTCAAAAGTGAACAGAAAAAAAATTAATAATGATCATATAACAGGTCAATTTTTTGGGTCTTGTATTAAATCGAATTAAAAATCTAATAAAAACAATGCTGTTTTATTGTGACGTGTCACCTTTGATTGATGGCAGTGGATTTTACCAATAATGTTCTCTCGTAGAGAAGATAAATACACCTTAGGGCCAAACTATCAATAAAAACACCGATTAAAAAAAGACTGGTTTCATTTGCGATATGGATCGCTTATCATCTCAGCTTTGTATCTGACATACGCATTAAACTTATAGAAACTAATATATAAAACATTCATGTGCTTATGTTCCACCTTTCTATGAACGTGTACTACTTCAACATAAGTAAACAACCTTCTCCATGGGATTCTTTAATCGGACTACAGCATTTATATATGGCAGTAGGGCATCCCAGAGGCCAGTGGGGTTTTAGAGCAAGGATTGGAAGAGTTGCAACAGCCGACAACCTTCATTAAAACCTTAAAAGGAACTTTTTTCAGTGTGATTTGGCTCAGGAACTTTGGTCTGATAATCTTGCAAAAAGTATTTTTTTGTTTGTCATTACCACCGTGGCTAGATTTGCAGAAATTTTGAATGAAGCGTCATTTGTTATATTTTAGCAAATATTGTTAAAAAGGAACAACTAGTACTAAAGTGGAAATCTGAAAATAAACTTGGTGGTCATGTTTCTAATTAGTCCCATACCCACTTAAATCATTTAAAGGCACCTAAAAAAAGGAAGTGTTCACCTTTCAGAACTGTGGCAATGTTACATTTATCCCGGTGCAAATAGAATTAGATTAAAATAATTTTATTTCTTCCCTGAGGCCTCCCAGTTAGCCTTATTTAGCTTTTAATGTTCATCTACTTTAAAGAAGACCAGTTGGGCATTATGAACAGAGGCATCTGTGCACACACGACTCATTATTAACGGTTCTATCAATGCAACACGCTCAATTTCAGTCATGTATTTTATATCCCATTTCAAAGCATTATAACCCGAACATAATAACCCATAAATGTTAACCCACATAGGTGCACTTGCTCTTTATATACAAATTTTTTAGTTTAAATACTTATGTTTATACTTACACATGCATATGTGCATGCATGTGTAGATATAAGTACAGTATAAACATACATTTTTACACCAAATACTTTATGTAGTTGTATAAGCAGTATTTGCATGTCTACACATACATGCATGTATATATGAATGACGTGTGAGGGAAATTCAGAGATTACGTTTGACTGAGACGCGACTAAACCCGAAAGTGTACTCGCCGACATGAATCTACTGAGGTTTAACGTGTCGTTTTTTACGAGGCAGCGACATTATACTTTATGGCAAATAAAAGAGGCGTCTATCGGCATAAGCAACAGAAAGCGGGAGATATATTCAGTGGTAGCAGGATGTCAAGTTCAGGAAAGTGTAGCCTTATGGTTAAAATTATACTGCTCATCAAGGCTGAAGTGATGTGTTTGCTTTTCACTGTGACTCTGATATGATGGACACTGTAAGCAAAATGGAATGCTTGTTTTTGAAGCAATTTTATAACTTTTCAGTTTTACTTTTCCACTCTTACAAGCCTTTACCAAACACCAAATATTGCAAATTTGATTGTAATGCACCACGCAAATATTCATTTGTTTCTTCCCCAAGAATGATTACAGCTGTCAACTTTAAAGCCCAAACTGTAAACTAGCGTTATACTGATGTCTAAAATGTTGGCTTTAGTCACATACTGTTAGAACGGAGATTCATCTGATCTCGTTATTTATTCTAGAAGTTTATAAACTGGAACAAGTGACTGTTTTGATTTGGAGTTACACATAGCAACAAAAAAGCTGTAGACTCACAACGGTGTCAGACAGACCTCAGCGCTGCCTTTGTCTTTTTTAAGCATTAAAATTCCTGCCCAAGGTGTCGTCCTCCCCCAGTCTTTCAGTGTAAGATTTTACTCCTCTGAGTATGCCCTATATGCCCTACATACCAGCTGGGCCAGTGTGTTTCAGTGGAACTTTTATACAACAACAAGAGAACATGCTGAAGTGGCGCTACAGTAATCACAAGATCACATACATTCCCGAGAGGTATGATTTTTTTTTTAAAGACCCCCCCCACCACCGCCTCTCCACCAAAGTGTGGCTGTAAAACAAACAGTTAATTTGTTCTGACTCATTAGTATATTATATTCATGGGGATGTCTGTGGAAAAAAAAGTCTTGAAATAGACTAATCTGATGGGAAATGTCCCTGCTTTTAAATTCCCTTTCTCTGTGTTATTTTAAGCCCGGATTGTTGCCAGTGGAGCTCCCATTTGATGTATTACCCACTGTAAGGAGGAATATTAATTATTTGCACACGGAGGGCTATTAGTCTCTGTTCCTTGCCTCCATGTGGAGCTGGTGGGCCTGTTAAGGAGGCAGGAATCCGGCTCCGCTGCGAAATGCGGTTAACACTGGAACACAGCGGGGTCAACATGAGGGGTCCCAGCCACAGCCATGACTGAAGGCCAGCCATTTGTCTTCTTTTACCAGCTCTGACAGCAACCCAACGAGACTTGATCAGCTTGACTTTTGTGGGTTTGAGTAATCGGACAAATCTGAAATATCCTCCCCTTTAGTACCTTTTCAAAGGGACTTCGCACAAGGGAAGACTTGTTTGTCTCTTAAAGATTAGCTTACTGATATGTTGATGCTTGGAAATACATGTTTTGTTTGACTTTGTTAATATCTACTTACACTAAGTTTAACTGAACACAGTATTCTTTGTGCCAGCAAGTGCATTTGGGGATTTGTTTTTTATATATTTATATATTTTTTGTAAAGCTCTACAGTGTATGATCAGATTTTTCATCCAATTAAATGCTTGTGAAGGCTTCTAAGATCCCTAAGATCAGCACAAAACCTCACTCATTTCTTTCCAAAAGATATTTTAATGTCAGAAAGTAATACATAAATTATAAAAGAAGAAATAGAGCACCACAGCTCTGTATGACACGTGTGCTGTGTAAGCAGAGAACTGGAACAGAAATGGCTTATTTAGTATTAACATATAACAACATATAATTGACATGAGCTGAATAGTAACAGTCTTTTTTTAGTTTGTTTGTTGTAAGTTTAGAGAATTACCACCTTTCCGCAGTCTTACCACAGCCTGCACCACGTTCAGACTGGTTAAGGTACAGGAGGAATAGAACCTTAACAATGTACCCCATCATATCCACTTACTAGAACATATGATTCTCTGTTCCTTTTCTTGCAGTGTTTCACAAACATTCTCAAGACACCATTCATTTGACAATAAGCCTGCAGGCATTTGTTTAAAAAGCGACACAAAACCTGACCTGGAAGCATCAGTATTGACAGAAAATCAAACCTAATCAAATCCTTCGCTCCTCCATATAGTTCCTGACATCCGTCGGCATTTGCAGTTAACTAATCCACTTCGCTGCGTGGCATTTTGATATGGCTCACGAGGGTTCCACACAGGAGGATAGAGTACGCTGTTACGTGCTCGGCATGTTTGCCCGAATACTGTTTGCGTACACTCCGAACGTTCTATATTGGAAGTGATTTTACACCTTAAATATTATCAAACAAGGCACACACCAGAGCTTTGCTGTGCGTTTAGACACAGATAATGATATCGCTGTTTTCATGCTCAAGTGCTGCCCCCTAACAGTGATTTTTTATTTTTTTTATTTTTTTTCCACGCATTTGGTACTTCGGGGCATGACTACAGTATTTGCGCTTCGGCTCTGCCGACCCCTGCAGTGGAATGTTGCACTTGGCGTATATTCTTGGCACTTCGGTTGAAATTTTACAAAAAAGGTGCTTTACTCCAGCTGAGAGCTCAGCTAACTCCACTGAAGGAAATAAACTGGCAAAGCAGCACAGATGAACGGTATGTCTGCAAAGGCGTGCGGGAGACCGTTACTCAAAAGCTAAACATGACCTGACATCCTAATCACATCCAAGCCTTCAACTGGGTTTAAGAGACAGTAGTGCAATACAATTTAGGACCCTTAACTTCCTTGTAATTTGTGATAAAATGAGGATCACACATGGGATTAGATAGACCGCCTACATCAGATGTAAATATCAAGGACCTTTTGGAATTACCAAATCTTCAGTGAGACACTGCAGCCCAACAGCATTCTGAAGATTCAGAGACGAACTTACTTTAAAGCACAAATTTTAAATACCAGAAACATAGACACGCATGTGGACACCAGGACCCATGTACTTCCTTCCTTTCACCCATCTGTCCATCCATCCATCTATCCATCACTATTCACATTTTATCTAATGTACAGGTTCACACTGTGTGATAGAATAACTGATTTTATTCATACAAAGTAGTAAGTTTGGCGATTCTGGCTTGTTAACAATGGGTTAACATTGTCCAACACAATACAGCTGCATGCACTAAAATGAAAACCTGCTTACTCATTTCCAGATGCAAGCAACATATTTACTTTGAAAAATAAATAATCTTCTGCATGGCAGGTTCACTAAATTTAAAGCATTTGTTACCATGAAAAGTACAAACTTTAAATTCCACACTTTCCCAAAAGCTACCCATAAGATATTAATATGTGAACTATGCATAAGTAAAATCCATATGCAACACTCCAGATATTTATAATTCATTTTTAATATGTACAAAAATATTCCATTTATTAAGGGTGTCAGGGAGCCTAGAACCTGGAGCCTTTCCCAGAAATCTCAGAACAGACAACTGGTTACAGCCCAGACAAATGCGCAGACACACACAAATACACACACTTAGTGGCAATACGACACCTGCACGAAATGTTTTTGGACAGCGGATGCGAACCAGAGAGCACAGTGAAAACATACAGAGCATATAATGCCACACACTAAAAGTTAGCACTGGGAGACTAAAATTACTTGATGTCTGAAAGTTTATTTTTTAACTAGAAACACACAAAAGCACCACAGCAGGGCTGCCAACAGTAAGAATCTCTCTGAGCAGTCCTCAGTCCTGTATTTAACAGCCACAGAGCTCAAAACAGGTGCAATCATTATCTCCATAAACATTTAGTGTAATAAACATAATAGCAAAAATATTGATAACAGGATAGCAGTATGACTCATCATCAGATATAATGACTCACAGAAACCCAGACCAAACATTAGAAAACCAACACAACACTATGTGGATTCTTTAAATTAATGCTTATTAGCTTATAAACACTTTTCGCTGCAACTGTGTCACAAAGATATGGAACAAGAACAATAATCATCATTTACAGAAGCATTACATTTATAATGGAAACTTTTTTTAACCTGCTGCAGTAAAATAACAAAAATATTTTAATGTCAGTTGTTGAGCAGTTAATTTTTATGTGGTCTTAATTTGTATGTGGTGCACTCATTAATGCTGTACTTCTGAGCTTCTTCAGGTTTTTCATGTCATTCTTTACAAAATTATTATTAATTTTTTATTTAATGTCAGACTTTGTCACCACATGATTTACCAGCACTACCACTTCTTTTGTTTTGAGGTCATTACAGTGATGGCAAAAATGTTTTTCACTTCTTAAAATGCTGTATACCATTGTCAGACTTGAGCCAGCTGAACTGGTAACATTGGCTGGTAAAGGACGTTATGCCAACAGGGCGGATGTTGTTTTTAAGGAAGCTCTGGAAACTTAGAGTTTCCATGAATCAGAAAAGTATTTTGGAGTTGCTCCTCTTCTGGCTTTCCATGTTGAAGCTCTTGTTTAACTTTTGCTTTGTCAAATCCTGCAAGCACACAAAAAGCTTCTGACTTTTGACAGTGACCTGCGAACTACACTGCCCAAGTATATAGGACAGGACAGAACAGGACAGGACAGGACAGAACAGGACAGGATAGTGGTTTATTATCATTTCGGCTGCATACAGTTCAAACTGTACACAGTGAGACAAAACAACGTTCCCCCAGGACAACAGGTGCTACATAAAAACAACACAAAAGACACCACAAAACTATTAACAGAATATACAGAGTGCAAAAGCAAGTAGTATTAATGTAATTAACTACTGACAGACTATATAGTGCAAACATCAAGATGTACACATGGCACAGACAGCACAGATTGCAGTGCTGTCTCATGTCCTCCCTCGCTACGTCTCCTCTTTGGCCTTCGTCTTCTCCTCCTGTCTGGCAGCTCCATCCTCAGCATTCCCTATATACTCTGTATCCCTCCTCTGCATGTGTCCAAACCATTTAAGTATTGCCTCTCTCACTTTGTCTCCATTCCTCCCACAGTCCAAAGACATGCAGGTTAGGTTGATTGGTGTGTCCAAATTCCCCATAGTGTGTGTGTGTGTGTGTGTGTGTGTGTGCCCTGTGGTGGGTTGGCGCCCCACCCTGGGTGTCCCCTGCCCTGCGCCCTATGTGCTCTGTGATGGGCTCCAGGCTTCCCCGTGACCCTCACCAGGACTAAGCGGTTAAGATAATGACTGACTGACTGACTGACTGACTTTGTCTTCAAACCGTTCAACCTCTGCTGTCTTAATATGCTCATTTTTAATCCTGTCCAATCTCCGTTTTATATATACACTCATAGTCGTATATATACACTCAACAGCTATACACGAGAAGGCAGTTCATGCTGCACTATGAAATTTGCATTCATAGCGTTTTTCAAGCTAGAAGGTTTTATGTGAGATGGTAGCTGACAGCAATTTAAGTGATATGTTGGAGAAATCACCATCTTAACTGCGACATGTAACACAGACATCAGCGGAGTGGATATACACATCTTGGCCCCGCAGCAGCTCTGAACCCAAAGCCAACTGGATGGACCCGAAGCACCTCACACGTCTTCTCCTGTTCTTCTTCACTACACCAAGGTTAAACATGGTAACGTAACATTATCTTTCCTGTGGCTTTCTGCACACTGCTGGCAAGCACAAGCGCTATTTAACTTGGAAGTTCACTGCCGAATAGACTGTCATTTGAGGCCACCAAGCCTGGGCGTGCCACGAGGAGGAATGAAACGGATGGAGTGCTGCTTCAGATCTGGCTGGACATGAGGGCGTCGGGCTGGCTTTAAAGCAAAACAGATGGGACTTAACACAGAATCAGCTCTTTCTGGGACCCAGTAAGTAGCATTTGCACCAAACCAAGGGAACTGATCTCCGGCCAGTTTTTTTTTTTTTTTTTTTACTGTTATTTATTAACATTTTGCATTGAGAAAATATAAATAAATAAATTTCAGGAAAAAGTGAATGTGCTTTAGGAGTGATCCAAAAAGACCGGGTTTTGCCAAAGGCTAAGTCTATTATGTGCAACGGTCTGTAGTGCTTAGATATTTCCATGAAATCAGCATGCTTTTAACTGTTGCCACAAAACCACAGGACAGTTCATTTTTTCTTTCCTGTTCTGAAGGCTGGTAGTTGTAATGTCTGAAAAGAATGGTGAGATGTGATATGCTGAAAATGGGGATTTTTAAGCCATTTCGAAATTCTCCCCATGAGCCTGGGTCAGATCAGCAGAAAAAAAGCGCAGAAGATTCGCTCTGAAGTTAAACGGTGCCCATTGTCTTGTTGCGGTATGGAGATGATTGGCAGTCGCGCCAAAAGTACACAGATGAATTAAAATGTGAAACGCCTTTCTGTCTGCGCACATCACACCAAACAGAAATATCTGGTCAGAAAAGAAATTCAAGCCTTCCACAAGATGCAATACAATCAAGAAAACATTTCAAGTAGCGTTTTCAGATTCACAATCAAAATATTTACACAAAGCTACTGTCAATGAAAACTAGATGCTTCTCTTCATCTGGCATGATTTGTATTTTTGTATGAAACATCCTTCATAACTATCAGTTACCTCAGTGGTAAATAGCAAATTAGAGTTTTCAGAATATTCATCAACCAACTTGAAGACTTTGCATCAAGATTCTATTCTTTTGCCATTATGTGTGGCAGGTAGGAATAACAGAAACTGGAAGAAAATAAATTGCACATTGCCAATGTATAGTTTGTAATCAGAAATATAGCTGGTTTAAAGTACACCTACAATAACAGACATTATATATCTCTTGCAATTTAACACACATTTGCAGATTAATGTTATTCTGAGCACAATATAACATCAGCTGCAATAACAATGAGTTCCTTAGGATTTACACTTTGAATTTAAGTATCAAATCCTAATGATACAGGAGCGTTCAGTGTACAGTTGTGGAGATTGCAGCATTATGAAGCTGTACCTCTCAGATACCACGTTTTCACATTCTCCGTCCCTGGTGGGGTCACGGAATGTGAAATAATGACATTTTCATTTGACTCCTAGCTAGGAGGGTGAGGAAAAGTAGGCTGCTGTGCAAAGTGAGCAAATGAGTGAGACAGAAAGCACACAAATTGCTTGACACAGAGCGGCACTTCCTTTAAATGTATGCAAATTAGGCATTAACCCACAAGACACTGGTATTCCCTGGGAGTGAGCAGATGCCCCTGAACCCACAGGCTGCCTTATTTGCATTACAAGGACGTAGCTACCCTCCGGGTGAACAAACAACCTGAGGTTATTAGACAAATATACAGAGGAAATAAATAGCAACATTAACACTGTTTCATTGATTATAATTACTTTTTAAAAACGTCTGCACATGTGTGCGCGCATGTGCATGCATGTGTGTGGTGTTCTTTACAAATATCTTGAAATTATTGCCCACCCCCTTAGACACTCTCAAGATGGGAGACTGACCATTTCAATAGACTCATAACAAAATAAAATTCAAGAATGCCTGGGAAGTGCCAGTCTGTGCACCCCAAACATTACTCACAGATTACTTTAGGTAATCTTAGATTTGTTACATATTTCTTCCAGCCCGTCCAGTGAATGTTCTGCCTAGGACGACAAATGGCAGATTGATAGTAAGGACACACTTTGACATGTGTCTTGTACAGCAGTTTATAAATACACATTTTTTTAACTTGGTTAAACATAGTCATCTATTAAACATGTCATCTTTAAAATGTATTTATAATAAATCATAGCTGGGGAATCTTGCAAAGTACAAATAATGCAGTTAAGCATTTCCCTTGCAATGATTTATAGACATCTCGCTGTAGTGAGATATTTCATTTTTCCTAGAGGTAGAATTATTTCTATGAAGTTGGAACGCAAATACTAATAATGTGAATTCACGTGGTACATCCAAGATACAAACACGTCCTAATTTACTACCATTTCTTCAATTTTCTTTTGTTATAATATGATATACCTTCTTGTTAAATCTACATGACATCATACTTTACATTAATAATTCTGAATTGATAATGTTAAACGAATTATATATAAACTGCTATATACATAAAACATCAGTCTGAGATAAACATTTTATGCAAAATAAAATCATAGATACCTTCAGACTTATGATGTGGATTTGAGTTTGGAAAGCCTTTTTTAGCAGACTTATTAAAACATCCAATTATAACTTTTTTTCCCCTCAACGTTTGTCCGTTCTATCAATTTGCACAAATAGTACACCCCGTCAAAAGACATGCTAAACTCGACTTTATGTTGCATGATTGTATAATGAACCTTAAAAATTCCATCAGTTGCAGCCATCGAAATTTCATAGTACTTTTTATACAATGAAAATAAAAGGCTTCTTCTTCTTGTCATGTGACATGGGCAAAGTCAGGGAATTCCCCAATGATATGTCAATATTAAAGTCTAGTGCCCATTTTCCCTTCAGAACAACTTCAGTCCTTTTTAAGATGCTGTCAAACAGATATATAGCAGCATTTAACACCTGAGTAATAAAACACGCAAGCTGACCTCTGTATAATGTCTTTTTGTGTTGGGTTCAGTTGTGTTCTGCATCCCCAATGTAAACCTGTTTGGAATGAAACTGAGCATAAACCTACACAATTTTCATACCACCCCACATTAATCAATTGCCATGAGGACTAGCACATTGTAACATGTATGTGAAATGTTGTAAGTCACTTTGAATAAGAGTGGCTTCTAAATGAATAAATATTCAATAGAAAAGAGTCAAACCAAAAACACATTGTACTATTTTTCAATATTGGTATATTACAAAAAAACGTGTGAAATTACTTATATTTATAGATGTGTAGGAGAGTAAGTCTGCTACAGTAAAGCGATTAGATGGCCAATTATAGGACAAAAGTCTTTGGCTCAACAAGCTAATCCTCTTGTCCGTTAATTCTGTGCAGGCTGTACTAACACAGGTTTGAACCCTGGAAGAGCAGCCCAAGTTACACATGGAAATTCTTCACGATTCATAGTAGGAAGGAATGTTTGGGAAGAAGAAGAAATCACTGGCTTGTTGGAAAAGCACACTTTTGAGCCATTTGTTGTAAGTTGAAGTTTTGGCATTCAATACTGCTCTGCATTGTTTTTGCAAATATGTTGTCTGACCACCTGCCTGGTATTGAGCCCTTGGTTATTTCACACCTTTGACCATGTGTTCGACCGCTACTTGCAATGAAGTCTGCCGTTTTAAATCTGCCTGTTTTGATCTCTGACCCATATTTTCCGTTTGAAGCCCTTCCCTGAGCTAATTAGCTGTGTGGTTGGATACCCTCTGGAGAATCCACAAGTCACACTTCTCAGTGTCTCAATTCTAAATTCTAGTCTCCAACCCTGGCTGAATGGACTGCACCAAAGTTATGAAAACTGCCAAAGAAAATTTGGGTGTTGTAGGATCTAACAAGACAATGGAGAGAGTGGTGCAGTCCCTTTGATCCCTTTAGTTTTGAACACAATGAAAAATGACAGTAATGTTTACCCTTGTTTTGCACAGTGACTGTTTCAGTGTGCGCCATGTAAAATATGTTGATTAGAAACTATCAATTTATGCTGTGCAAAAGATGCTCTGAAGTGTCAGAGGTTACACAAGAATAACGTTCATAGTCATTATTTCTGCATCACAGAAAATTGAGAGGTGGTTCCCTGTGACATACGCAAATAATGTATGAAGGCAATATCTGTACATCAGCCAGGCTGGAGAGGGTCTCAGAAGGTCACATGTCCACAGGATTATGAGTTCAGTTCTAGCCTTCAGCAATGTGACTGAAAATTTTTCTGAGTGCCCTGCAGTGTAAGTTTATTATCTTCTATGTTTATTGCCCTTTTAAAGGTAAAACATTTCATGACTAGTACTTAACATAAGACAAGCCTGTAATGCTGTTAAGTTCCATTTTTTATTTGAAACCAGAATAATGTCAGCAAATGTTAATTTGTTATGGTAGATTCATTTACACCAATTCATGAAAAAGGTTAGTCTTTTTCCACATAAAGACACACCTTTGCACTACATCACAACATGAAAAGTTATGTTTACCAAATCTGAAGCTAAAGACATTGAAAGGTTAATTAAATCTGAGTTATAACACATCATAAAGCTCTCAACCACTATAACAAATAGTTCACAGCCAAGAACATAATGAAGTTGTGTGGTTATTTGCAGTAAAAACGTGCTTCCAAATGAAAATGTCATGTCAAAGCAGCTAATCAAGGCATTATGCCTCTACGCAGAAAATAGAAGGCAATGATGCAGCGCCGGAAAAGGAATCACAGGTACGGTGTTTGTCTTATTACTCTGACACGCTACTGGTTTTATATCCATTGTGTATCTTCTGAGAACAACAACAGTAAACATATTAGCTGAGCTCCGAAACACCTTTTCACGTTGCACCTGTGTCTCAAACAAGTCATGAGTTACAATCAATACATGCTTCATCTTCCTTTCAGGACTCATCGTTTTTAGATGCTAAATTGTTTTTCAGCCTGACAGTTGGTGTGCGTAAATGTTTATTGTTGGACACATTTTGGTTTTAATTAGATGTTTAGACTTAATGAAGTTAATTTCGCTTTAAGTTAAAAGCCACAGAATTGTCTGTCTAAAAGCACTGCACCACCTTGCTGGCAAAACAAGTATTAAATAATGGATAAAAAGTCCACAGCCCTTTGTAAGAGGTCATGAGAACACCGTGACCCATTGAACCTCAGGTGATTTAAAGACGCAAGGACTGTTATAATTTCACCTCTCCCTCTCCCACCAAACCTAAGGGAATGATCAGCTGCATATGTTCGGCCTGCGTTATTAGATGGACATTAATTTGGCTCTGTTAGACATGTAGATTTGGAGATGGCCCACATGCTGAACTCTGCCAGAGCTCCTCACAACCTCCCCGCTGCCATCAGCTGATAATGGTAAGGCAGAGATGAGACAGAGGCTGGCCAAGGAGAGGATTACTGCTGAGGTGTTCCAGTGCTGCTAATGGACTTCAGACCATGAATTACAGGTTTAATAGCATCAGTCAGCAGAACAGATGGTTATTCAACAAAACTGGTATTCATTATAATTTATGTTTGTTTTTTTTTCAGCAAGACATTTTTAAAAGATTTTAATTATATTTTTTAGCATCACAATAACATTAATAATATTTCCCTTATTGAGAATATACAAGCTTATATCTGAGGCTTTATCGGATTTTACAACTCTTGTCTACAGTCTTGGCTACCCCAGTACTGTTTGAACTGTAGCGAAAATTGCCCATCTTGAATAAAACATATCCAACTTCATAAATGGGGAAAATGGGCAATTTAAGCTAAAATGTGTTGCCCTAAGTAAAGGCACATGCCCAAAAATGAGATAATAAATGCTAGCAGATGATAGGAAGCCTTTTTAATATTAGAAAATATGTTCACAGTGCCATTCGTAATGAAAAAGGATTCAGCACAGTTTAATTTAGTGATAGCATCCCCTCCAAACCCAGGAGCACGAACTGTCCATATTAGTGTATAGCAGTTACAGTAATAAGTTTCAAGCTTTGAGATAGTCAGACCTTTAGAAGGATTGACTTATTTGAAAAATTTATTTTACTCTGTTTGAATAATAGTCTATACAATTTAACAGTTCTTTATTGCTATAATCCTGGTACTTCTAACATGTTGATGTTCTTTAGTTTAATCTGTCAAACATTTGATCAGAAACATTAGTGTTCTAGAATATGACTAATCATCTTACCTTTGACAAGCGGAACTGCTTTTTTTTTATAAAAAAAAAAAAAAAACCCACAAGAAAAAACCCACAAGGCTGTTTTTTGTTTCCTGAATGCATTGCTTTGCTTTTTCAAATGGAATGTGTTTAGATGTTACAGAACCCTCAACACTTGTTTGTTCGCAGCTTCCACATATAATTGCATTAAAAATACTTTTGTTATAGAAACAAACTAAAATAACATACATGATAAACATTTATTGCTTAGAGCCTCACTGAACCTTTCCTCTGGTTGAAACTATTGTCTCATTTCTCCTAAAAGCCTACAACATTATCGATAACTACATATGGGAATTAAGTCTAGATAAAGCACTATAATTAAAAGACTTTAATTTCTGAAACTCTAGACTGCTGCAACAAAAGCCAAATAAATTTATTCTGTGGTTTATTTATATTTTTTTCCCCAAAAGAATTTATAGTCTTTTGTGAGAAACCAACACAATTTGAAGTTTGTGTTTTCCTCCAAATTTACAGAGAATAAGACTGGGGATATTCATATAATTTTGGCACTGGCTATTAATACACAAGTCTCCTGTCATTTTTTTGTTTTCTATGTCCATCTAGATTCAATATATAAAAATGGTCACAATGTTATGCAGCTCACATCTAACAGAATAGACCATTATTTCACATTCCATTTTGAGGACATTTGTTAGAAAACCTCTTAGCTACCTAACATCCATAATAATACATAATTTTAGGACATTAATTAATATTAATAACAAAAAACTAATAATAAACACTGTATAATAAACATACAGTGACCCTGAATTGGATAAGAGGTAAAGTGAATGGATGGATGGAATAATTAACATAACTGAAATTACAATATATAATAAAAATATATAACTGATAAAATACAGTATAAAGATAGATAACTATTATCACAGCTTCATAATTGTTATCCAAGAAGCCATGTAGGATTATGAATTGAGATTTCGAAAGAAAGATTGTGAAGCAGGATATTGGTCATTAATGACACACCAGTAAAAAATCTTCTCTCTAAACGTTGTGAATTATCTGTTGGAGCTGACAGGTAAGTCACCTTTTTAGTAAAACTTGGAACACTAGAAGTCTCATCTCAAATTATACTTTATAAAACTCATCTACTATTAACAATATTTCAGAATAAACCTGCTTATTAACATATAATGTTATGAACAGATGCAAACAGAATTCATACACAGCAAAGCTGCTAGTGTTAATTTAATACTTAGAGTGTGTAAATTGGTCCATGCTAGTCAGCGTGGACCCATATAAACATCCATCCATCCATCCATCCATTATCTACCGCTTATCCGGGGGCCGGGTCGCGGGGGCAGCAGTCTAAGAAGTGTCCCCCAGACTTCCCTCTCCCCAGACACCTCCTCCAGCTCTTCCGGGGGGACACCGAGGCGTTCCCAGGCCAGTCGGG
>JABJVR010048265.1:7606-60394 GCA_025773905.1 Chitala chitala
GACCAGTGGGACTGTACCTCTAACACTGTTATGGCAGTCACTAGTGAGCCCGACCAGTGGGACTGTACCTCTAACACTGTTAAGGCAGTCACTAGTGAGCCCGACCAATGGGACTGTACCTCTAACACTGGTATGGCAGTCACTAGTGAGCCCGACCAGTGGGACTGTACCTCTAACACTGTTATGGCAGTCACTAGTGAGCCCGACCAGTGGGACTGTACCTCTAACACCGTTATGGCAGTCACTAGTGAGCCCATAGAGAGGTGCACTACTGCAGGTATTGTGTTTTTAATGATGGCCTGGGGTCATATGTGTATGTGCGGGGATCGGGATCGGGATCAGGATCAGGATGGGGGGGTTGTGGATAGTCACCAATGAAAATGAGTAGTAATATGGGGTTAGCCCAGGCCAAAAACAGAGCACTGCACTAAAACGCAAATGTACAGTGTGAAGACAAGCTGTCTATCGGGCTGGATACCAACACGGTGAGCAGCACTGCGTGCTGTGGGCTCCTTCATTAATCATCCTCTCCCTCAGAGATGGATATTCAGCATAAAAAAACACAAGGTGAGACGCTGTGTGGTACAAGGATAATTGTGCAGATTAGACATCTTCTTACTGACTGATGGTTTGGTGACATTTATTATTATTTACTATTATTAATAATAATATCCATCCATCCATTCTCCATATTGCTTATCCAATCCAGGGTCACGGGAAGCCAGGAGCCCATCCCAGAAGGCACAGGGCAGGGGACACCCTGGGCGGGGCGCCAACGCACCACAGATAATAATAATAATAATTATTATTATTATTATTGTTATTATTATTATTATTATTATTATAAAACACCCCCATAACAAGATTCAGTAGAAGTCAAGACATCAAGTGCAGCTCAACATGACAGAGAGTCTGTGTTAAAATGTAAAATCTGAACCTTTAAGTACAAATGAATACTGGGACATCTTCCTACTGAACCAAAGACAGGTGGAGTTTAATCATGGTTTGATGAGATACAAAAGCATTAAGGTCCAGTGAACATTGTTCAAGGGCATGAGTCCTATGAGTTTAGTGCTTTACCATTTAATTTAGCAAACAACTGACACCTGAAACACCAGGAGAGGCTACCTGTTGTTAATTATTCAATTAAACGAGTAAAAGACAAGGCTAAACACTGGGTTTGTGCTATCTATGCAAACAGTACATGCCATACCACATCCCTGAATATAATTAATTCAGAAAAAAAATTACTATTAAAGGCAACTACCTTTAATTTACATTTGTCAAAATGTTTATCAAAACTGCATTCAAATACTATTAAAACTATTTAAAAACAGTAATCATTTCACCTCAAATGAGAGCCGTGTTAAGTCTGCGGCTAATCATAATATTATGTAACAGATTA
Organism: Chitala chitala; assembly: GCA_025773905.1. Taxonomy (NCBI): domain Eukaryota; kingdom Metazoa; phylum Chordata; class Actinopteri; order Osteoglossiformes; family Notopteridae; genus Chitala; species Chitala chitala. Next base: position 9,012 of record JABJVR010048265.1, read on the forward strand.
CGAAAAGTTTCCCAAAGGTGAAAGACTTTATATAAATGAAGCCAGGGGGTTGATTGGCTTTTTAGGTTTTGCTTAATGTTTACTCTCTATATACAGATTTAAATACAACCCTTAGGCACCATAAACTTCCTGATGTTTGCTGTACATCAATAACGTTCTCTCATTTCCCAGATGTGTGGCATATGTTAAGGCTGAGCCTCCCTTGTTCACTATTAACTTAGCACTGACACATAACGCTCCAAGCTGGCAGATTTAATGGAAAACATACCTGGGGATGCAGGTGAAATTTCAGCAGGTTTCGCTACACCTGACTAGCTTGTGCATCAAAGCCCCCGTCATCAGCTAGACTGCATCATGCATCATTTGTAGACAGTCATCACAGAGTTACAGCTGCATTCTTATTATACCCCGACACATCAGAAGGACATCTACCAAGCTTCTGCTTTCCTTTTCTCTGCTAAGTGAAAACCTGCCCTTTCAGGTAGCTGTGAAATTATGCAGGTGCCAACCGACTCTTCACGTTTCATGAAAGGCTTTGTAGAAAGAGCTGGAAAGGTGTGTTAATCTTCACAGGAGCACTGTGTGTTCATTAGCAGCATTGCAAAAGACTGTTGAAACATGATGCAACCAATAAAAGGACACACACCCCCACATCCACCCACCCACCCCATTGGTCTTCAATTATGCACTGTATCATTTTATTTGCTCAATGTTATAGTAAGATTTATTTAAGCAATTATTTTTACTCCTGTCCCCATTAGCTAACTGTAATAACACAATAAGTTTCATTTTACAATTTTGCATCTCTTGCCCCTAATCTTCAAAATCTGTGTATACAGAAGCCCTTGAAGATAACATAGGTAGTACTGTAACTGACTTTAAGTTTTGTGGGCATAAATTTTGCAACATGGGGGGGTCACATTAAATTCCTGGAATTTTTCCCAGATATTCCATGGGTTTCAAAAAGGGTTTCAAAATTTAGCATTTTTTATTTATTTATTTTTTTTTTAACTCCCCTGAACACCTGGTCTATTTATACCCCAGGTGAGACTGGCTGCCTCTTTTTCAACATTACTGAGAGGTGTACAGAACACCTGAGACTAACTTACCGTCCTGACGTCTTGCTGAGGCCACTGCTTTGACAAGCCAGTGCCTGGGTGAGAAAACTGAAAACTGAGCTGCTCTCGCAACAAACAAAGGCACAGAGAGCTGTTTTTCTGTGGCTCTTAAAGCATCTCCCCCAAACTGGGCTAATAGGGCCTGGTTTGTTCAACCAAAACCAGTGCTTCAAATGGGAGGGAACAAAGACTCCCCTCTTCATAATCCCACTGACAGATGGTCACCATTTTAAAAGACCTGTTTGTAACAGTAATTTAATTAACAGTGTTTTTTTGCACTTGAAGTGACAAGTGGTCATTGTATGTGCAATGCAATTTTCTGAAAACTTGCCATTATTCAAATTGTGTTTGAGCACGGCAAATGTTTAAATAATTTAGCAAGCTTTCGGCTGCTAATTTGCTAGTTTGCTGGCACTGAATACCATCCCCCACATCACACTTTAATTAGAAAATAACTGCAGAGCTCCTCTAATTGGTAATTAAAAACTGCATCTGGTAGATAAATTGCTTCAGCAGCAGGCAATTATCCAGTTCCTAACAACTTGGGCCAATAGCTGTTGACCCCTCTGTGGATGAGACATAGGTCTCTGTGTAACTGCTGTGTAACTTCCTGCAGGAGTACGTGAAACTATGCACATCGCTCACCGAGGTCTGTTCAAAGTAGACTGATCTTTAGATTTAAATTTTATCCTTTACAACAACATGTAAAGAATTAATGCTTTCAAATAAAGTGCAGGTACAGCTGTCCTCAATGAACTGGTCAGGGAAAAAAGGAATAGCTCAGGACAACCCCCCCGACAATGGACAGGGAAGCGGTGTTAAATGCACATGGTCTAACACGAGTTGGAAAACACAGAGGTTCAGCTGTGGTAAAACACTGTGCCTATAACATGCTGCTGTTCACCGCTTTAGAAGTTATTCAATTCAATTCAATTTCTTTATATAGCGCCTTTTACAACGATGTGCCTCAGAGCACTTTACAGAAGGAATTGCAGATATTAATGAATAAGCAGTAGGAATAGAAACAAATGAAGCCATACTACAGTGGAGTAGTGGAACCAAAAACTCCACAGTGTGGAGAAAAAAAACCTCTGGGGGCTCAAGGTTGACTGGCTGCCCAGCCCCTCCTGGGCATGCTAACCTTACAGAGAGTAGTGGTACTTATTGAGACGTTGACTGTAAGTTGCACTACAATGTATATAAGACAATATAGTCCCCCTTTGCTCCTGGTATAGGAGCAACTCTCAGTGGTTTTTGGTGTCCCATGGGTGAAGCTTCATCTAAGGCCAGACCTGGATGCGTCATACGGCCCGTGGGCCACATCCGGCCCTTTGCCTGTCCCTGACCAGCCCGTGCTAAGTCATTGGGAAATTAGCAATTGATAAGTAGTGCAATAGTGCACTTTACGCAACCTCACTGCTTTTATTTTTAAGGCGATAGCTTTTTTTTCCCCCAATTTACGCATGTTTGGGCCCGAGCGAGTGCCTACGAGCATCAGCAAGCCGCTGGCAAACAACTGTCTATGAGAGATGCTAGCTGGCTGTTAGCCCTCAGAAATGTCAGCTGCTGTTAGAAAAAGAAAGGTTGATGCAAAATGTAGTTTTTAACAAGACATGGACTTAGAATTATTTATTTACTGAAGGCGAGGGTAAAGCCGTGTGCTGAGTGTGTGCAGATCAGGTTGCTGTATTTAAGGATTACAATTTGAATCGCCATTACAATGCGGTGATTAGACTACAAGCAAAATAGCAGCAGCACTTTGTATAAAGTTAATTTAATGCTGGTCTTTGATATACTGCAAAACGCATATATTGTTCAAAATTGTTCTTGTCATTGTTAATTAAATGATGATTTGATGTTGGCTTTTATACCATGCCAGTTTCATATTTTCAATGCCCAATCATATCTACTCTTACCTGTAGAAGTTTATTCAAACTATGCAATTTAAAGCTTTTTTTTGAGTGGTAAAATGAACATTAAGCAGAACTGAGTTCAGCCTATTGGTGCCCAGGCATGTCCTGGGTACACACATGCACAAGGAGAGAATTTAGTGAGGGGTTAGTAAATAGTACGAACACTAACAGCCCCATAGCAAAATATTAGAGTTATATTGGCATGTACAGCATGAAGTACACAGCAGTGACCTGACAAAGTGGACACGTTTTCATCAAACAGTAAAAAATATTAACACTAAACTTGATTAGCACTCGGAAATGTACCGCTGTGTATGCCTGGTTTAGAAGTGTGAGCCGCCACGTCACTGAAGTGTTTCCAATTGTTAATGGAGCCATTTATTTAAATAGAAAAATTCAATAATGAATGTGATCTTTGCTGAGAACTTTAAATTAATCTTGCATATTGTAATCCATTTTTTTTTAATTATTAGTGCACATCTTATAAAAGTAGGATTCAGTTTGGAACAGAGAGATTATTCACTGTTAGTGAGATTTATGTTTTTTTTCCTTCCACAACTTTGAGATAAATTAATTGGTTTTAAAATGCATCACTATTTAAAAATAGCATGTTGTAGAAATCTGCAGTGGGTTGGTGACCAGGGTGTCCCCTGCCCTGCACCCTGTGCTTTCTGGGATGGGCTCCAGGCTTCATGCAACCCTTAACAGGATGAAGCGGTATAGAAGATGGATGGATGGATGAATGAATGAATGAATGAATGAATGAATGAATGATTACATTTGGATAATTACATCACTGTACAAAATTATGAAATAAGTCATACATCTGCGTATACAAAAAACACAACATTTTATAATTGATCTTCATACATTCTCTTTTTTCAATAAAAAAAGGTAAAAAATTAAAGCAAATTGACACACACATTGCCACATAGGTCACAGAACATGGTCACTGTCTGATCATAAATACGATCAGGTGCTGAACTTAGGAGAGTCAAAAGCATCACTTTGGGGACCTCAAACATAGGGTATGACCTCCAGAAGTATATATACATTACAAACCATTTTAAAACCACTTTAAAAAGGTGTCCTACAATTAAATAATTGCAAAGTATTGTGTGAAAAAACTAGAGTCAGATTAATGTTTCCTTAATAGAAAACTTCACTCTCCTTTTCTTAATTGTCCTAATATGGCATTAATCAGCTCTAACCGACACCCTTAAAGACTTGCTTCAGTTTTTAAACATCCTGCTTATCTCTATATGTACAGCGTTTATAACTTGAAGGACAATATCATTGTATGTGGGTGTCACACAGCTACACACACTATGAGACATATATACTGTATATGGCAGCACAGTGCTACACTATGGTGTAACAGAAAATGCTCAGTTCTTATCAGATGTCAAGAATGTCACAAAAGCAAGCATTTAGTTTCATTAATTGTACTCAATCCATCAGCATTGTAACATTTTACCAACTGACAATTTCCAACAGTATAAGTAAAGAAATCCATTGGGCAGCTTTAGAGTTATCAGCTGAGGAAGGTAATTGAAATGCCCTAATGAGAGCTCCCTGTTACTAAAGACTTTCTTGACTGAAGTACTTTTGGTGGTGTTTGTGACACTTTATATGGAAGAATGGTCTTAGCGATGGTGTTTCCTCCCTCCAACTGCCTTTGTACCCACGCCGTGCCAGGGGCACTATTGCTTCTGTTCCCTTGAGCACCAGTGACTCATTACGAAGTTTAATTTCTCAAAATCTACCTTGTTTGCTAATTAACTACAAGTTATCATTTCCTAGGGTTACACTTTATTAACTAAATAGCAACAAGCAAGCCTTGTGCCGGTGCTTAGAAAACAGTTCAGCTTTGACAAACATCAGTTGCGTCCTGTAACGTGGAATGCGCCACACGCCTTGCATGCTTACCTTTGGGTTGCACCTGGATGTTTTCATGGTGTTGACCTTTGCCCTCTCTGTTTTCTGTCACGTGACCACGCATCACCTTCACTAGCACTGCACAGTGCATGTGAGTCTAAAATAAACCAGCAAAAAGTAAATGAAACCGGTGACTGTTTCTATTCAGTGCTGGGAGTCCCGATAGCAAAAGCAGGGTAAGGAACAGACAAAGTAATACAGGCAGCTCCAAACGTACTTGTACGTGCTGAAAGTTTGTGGGTTCTGGAAAACAATATCTAGGAGTATCTTGGACAAAAAAACTATCCTGGCATATTATCGATTCATCTAAAGTCCCCATTTGAAACAGTTAAGGATGCTATATTCAGTGCTGTACTGTTCTCAGGGGTATAACTGAAATCCTGTAAAGTTATATCACGGCCATCTGGTTCTGATAGTTTATTTTCACCTGAAGTGTTATTTGACTTGTCCTGTGAACTTTCCAACAATGAGGGCCTCATAATAATGTGCAGTAAAAATAAAATATTCACACATTACGCCAAACGACAGGGACGCGGGGCAGACTGAAGAGTGGCAGCAATGATGAACGGATACAGGGAACAGAGGAAGGCGCGATTACAGTACCATCTGCCGCGCACCTTAATGAGACTCAGCGCTGAGCTGGAGCACAGTCGAGCTCGATCAGATCAGAACAATGTGCGGAAAACGAAACAAGGCGTGTACGCATTCTGTTAGCCTTGTATGATGACTGAATGGAAGATTTTATTGTCAGATTCTTGGAGACAACTTCAGGTCTGTCACTGTGGGGAATTTATACTATTTTTCATGATATCAGTGAGATCAGAGTCATCTTGTTTGAAATGCTAGGTTGACTCATGTAATATCATATACTGTGTCATATATAGCTATAGATGACTTTAAAATACTATTTCATCTGTTATGTAATAGGCCGAGTGAACCAGTGGATAGACTGTTGCTTTACACCTCAAGGTTCATGGGGTCAAATGTTCAGCTCTGGGCCACCTGTGACTGCAGAATGGTTAACAGCTGGTTAATGTGTATCATGTAACATAAGTGAATTTTAAAACATCTGCTACTGCGTAAACATGGTTACAACATAAAATGAGTTCAAGTAGTTTTGAATCATTATTATTTTTTAAGTACACTGTAATTACAGTGCTATTGTTAAAGCCCAGCAGTACAGGAACTAAGAGAGCATGGTCTGGAGGGAGACGTGCTCCTGTGGTCGGTGGCAGAGAGCACAGACTTCCCTTTGAGATCTCGTTCCTGAAAGATCAACTTGTCCTCCACCCCTTTACCTGCCCTTACAGGTGCATCAGGCCTAAAGCCCTCAAACCCGTTTCTCCTCTCGCTGCACACGTTTATTTTAATGCCACTAAAACCCAAGGCTGCTTGTAGTATAGTGAATAAAAAGCAGTTTCTGCCAAACCTTTCCCAGTTGAGTTAAGATCACTAGTGCTGTATCCATGACTAAAACACTTACTGCTTCAGTATACAGTAAAACACTGAGCTTTCCACAGGCGTTTATGCAGTACACGTACTGTCTTCTGTTAAGAACATTTTATGTAGAAAACATTCAAACAAGAAGAAATCTAAAGTAAAGGTTTGGACACTCCTGTGCGATGCCCCACGAGCTCTGTACTTCAGCGACAACCCAGCAGCTCATCTCGTGAGCTTTAATCTCACACTTCACCAGCTCACGTTAATGACATGGAGAATTAGTTATGGTCTTCACACTTACATAACGGTAACCTAATTAGACACCAGAATGGAAGCTGCTACCACTAAACACAAAGGACATTAATAGATGTAGCAGCACAAAACATTACATGCTTACAAACATAAAAGAAAAAAAATACATTTAAAACAATTTATATTTTGGTTACTGTGGCCCCCTGCTACCTGTAGTTTTCTGTCTTGCCACAATAAACCTGAGGCTTACTGTATCCAAAGTTCCTCATCACCCCCCAGACGTTACACTTACAGCCCGTGAGTCCAAGTTCTACACCGCTCTGTTACCCATGATGCAATCCTCCTGAAGAGTTCCACCAGAAGGGGCAGCATGTGGCTCCACTACTGTTGTATGTAAATGAGAATTTGCTAAAAATTGCCTAGTTGCTGCTGTCCTCTGAATTTCCCCCACAGGAATATCCTGATCAACTTTCACCCCCAGCTGATTACAGACGGGCACGTTCTCATATCCTGAATTACCCTCATTTTTAGACCAAGTGCCCCAGTACCTAGCTGGTGTCACATCATTCTCATACTTCACCCAGCACTGATCAGGGAACTACAGCAGTGTTAATTCCAGACACACAAAACAAAGTGACCACAAGCATTTTATCGATCGTCGTAAAAGATTTGCACCTTCCACCCTGACTTTTGTGCCCTCATTCAAATCCAGAGGTACTGTGATATTGGCCCAAAAACTGATATTAATGAACTTTACCCTGCATTTAAAGTGTAAATTGGAGAGAAATTAAATTAACTTTTTGATGTTGTAGATCTTTCACCCTTACAGAATGGAGTCATGCCCTTCTGGCTTAAACAAGGTGAAAATCTAAAACAAAATCGCTTATGTTTCAATTTATTTTCAGACATATCTTAAGTACTTATTTTAGAACTAAATTGGGGTCTTGACACACTTAAATGAACCTTTGTACACAAGGTAGCTTTGTGATCACAAAGCCATACATAACAAGGGGGTGGTTCAGCTGATGAAGTTCTGCTGATTTTCCATTGAATATCCACAATTTTGGAAGCATTCATCACTGTTTTGTTACTTCATTTGGGTCTCGGTAATTCAAAGCCTGTTGTAGAAATGCTACTAAGCAAGAGGTAGTGTGTGTGCCAACCCAACAGTGGCATCGTATCCTGTGATTTTGAATTGCACATAAAAAAATACAATTTTTATCTCTTATGTTACAGTGGCATGGTACAGAAGTTCTTCGTTTTCTCTAAAAGCACAACATAACAAAAAAAAAAAAAAACAAGATAAGTTATTGATCTATGCCTGTTTACACACACGCCACCTTCAAAAACATGGACACACAATGACCTTATACTCCTTCATAGGGCCCTGTGATGCTCACACACACTAAGGGTTAAAATGTCAAACTCAAGAAAGATCCCTTTTTTAAGCATGTGGGCACATGTGGCTGTGTGGCACTAGAGGCACCAAGACTTGATCCCCTGTATTTTCATTTCAATGCGACTCCACCTGCAAGACACACATCATTATCTTTTTCATTCTTTGTGTGACCATTAGTTACATTTGCGATTACGCATATGCATAGTTTGTTATTATGAAGTACGAGTGTGTTACTGAATGTAATCCTTAAAGCCTGCAGCACTTACTGCAGTCACATGGTGTTGGCAAACAGCTGGAGCTGAGGAAGGGAACACTCCATGTGCACAGTTTGGTGTTGCTCTCACATTCATTAACTGGGCTTGTGAGGACCTTGTCCCAGGAGGCTTGGACACAGGAGGGTGCCATGCCATGAACCATGATTCTGACACCTGCATCTCCAATTGCTCATGGGCCCACCTTACAGACACTAGAGGCTGACACAGTAGTCCTTGCATCAGATCAGAGATGATGCATTTGGTTGTGTTTATGTAATTAAATGAGCATCAAAAAAAGGCACCATCAGAGAAGACTCAGAAATGTATGAACTTCTGAGCTTGACTCACATCTGTCCTGCTGTGTAAGCATAAACAATTAAACACCAGCCAATCGCAAGCCCTACTGCACAGGAATGAGCAGCTGACCACCAACCAATCACAAGCCCCACTGTACAGTCACAGGACAACTGACCACCAACCAATCACAAGCCCCACTGTACAGTCACAGGGCAACTGACCACCAACCAATCACAAGCCCCACTGTACAATCACAGGGAAACTGACCACCAGCCAATCTGAATTTTACTAATTTAATCTTGTAGAAAACCAGGTAAGAGAAAGAAGAAAGGCTTTAGAAAAGAGCAACGCTAAACAAAAACTTATGTAAAATGGCAACGTTCTAGAGAAGAAAAAAACACATAAAATATTGGCTCTGTGTAGAGTTTACTTCGCTGTGGTAGTCTACTACAGCACAAGGTAACACGACAAATTTGATCCAACATTTAAAAAAGCTCCACAAATGATAACAAATGCTACACCAAACAAAGATCTTAAAATTGTTATTTTAACCTGTTTTTTAAAACCACATATGACATGACAATTGCATTATTAAGTTATAGAAATTCAATCACAATGATTCGATATTCTGTGATGGCTTGGCGTCCTGTCCATGGTGTCCCCTTCCCTGTGCCTTAGACTACCTGGTACAGACTGCAGGCCATCCACAGCCCTGAACAGGGTAAACGGTTGAGTAATGGATGAATGGATGGATGGAGGATTCAATAGTCTACAAAAAAAGGTCAGTAGTATAGTTAAAAATAAGGTCAACAGAAGAAAGCAGAATCTATTTGTGTCATATGTATTATTCTGTATGTAAAGGGCACCATAAAGGAACAACCTAGGACGATTCCAAGGGCCATTATTGACAGGGATGGTCAAAAAAAATTTAAATATAGCATAACGTCTTTCATCCAAAATGTCTAGCGGTGGCCCTGAGTATGTGCCACAGAAATGTTAAGAGTTTGCTATATCACAGTCGCAGTTACACAGTAACATGATCGTTCTTTGATACTCTGTCCTCATGATGCAGCACTGACAGACACCTAGTAACCAAGACCATGTGTGAGAAGAGACCAAAGGGGACAGAGAAATTTCACGGGGATGACGTGCTAACTCAGTGCAGGCAGTGCTGGATTTTAACGCAGGACAGAGAAAACGCGAGCAGACTGAAGCACCTGTCATGTCGTAGCGTTTCAGCTTCTGCTGCCTGTTTTCAAAAGCCAGCTGTGAGTGATGTAAGAATCCCCACACAGCGGCAATCAGAGCAAAACACACAAGCCATTTAACACAGAGGAAATGATCCCTGGTTGGCTGCAATCATAGCATTGACTGTTACTAGTCCATTATGAGTAAGGGTGATCAACCAATAGAGAAAAGTTCCACTTTCAGTTAAAACAGGAACTTCGTTGCACAATTTCCCCTTAATTAATGAGAATTACATCACACAATTGGATTTCTCCAAATTAGCAGGCAGATCTCTCTGGAAGGGGCCAGGGCTGGACTGATGTCTAGGACAAAACAAAAAACCTGCTTTAAGATGATTTGAAACACAACAATAAATTAAATAAATGTTGTGGTGAGGATTCCTCAATGAAGATGAAAACGTAAAGCATAAAATGTATTGTTAACTGCATATATGACAAAACTGCTATTTTGGGACTGAAACTAATGAATTGCTTGTAAAATCTAAGCTACTGATACTTTAAATTTGTTTAATATAAAACACATTATACAGCAGACAGAACACGTTCCATCCTTTTATGTCACCTTCATGTAAGAAATGTTTAAGGACCAGATTTTAATTTAACATTAATAATCCATTACCTCAAAATCTCTTGTATTTGCTGGTTACTAAGCAAAGACCGAGTTTTGTCATAGCAAGTATCAGAGAGGTCATGTTTTCCCACTTATATCAGACAAACTGTCAAAATTACTTCAAAAGGGAATTTTTAGACCAGCACCTCAATACCTATCTGGTGTGAAATCATTCTCACTAATGGGAATACACAAAGGTTTGAAGGCAAGGAATGTGCAGGAGCAAGGAGTGAGAAATGGGAAGAAAGAGTAGGAGCAAGGAACACGAACAAAGAGCAGGAACAAGGAACAAGAAGCAGGAAGAAGGAGTGAGGTAAAGGAACAAAGAGCAGGAACAAGGAACAGGAGCAACAAGCAGGAAAAAGGAGCGAGAAACAGGAACAAAGAATAGGAGCATGGAATGTGAACAAGGACCAGAAACAAGGAGCAGGAACAAGTAACAAGAAGCAGGAAGAAGGAGTGAGGGACAGGAACAAAGAGCAGGAACAAGGAACATGAACAAGGAGCAGTAACAAGAAACAGGAGCAACAAGCAGGAAAAAGGAGTGAGGAACAGGAACAAACAATAGGAGCATGGAATGTGAATAGGTACCAGGAACAAGGAGCAAGGAACAGGAAGCAGAAACAAGGAGTGAGGAACAAGAACAAAGGGTAGGAGCAAGGAACATTTTTTTATTATTATTATTCATTTGGCAGACACTTGACAAAACATGAACAAAAAACAGGAGCAACAATGAGCAAGAACAATAAGTAAGAAACAGAAACGTGTAGCAAGAGCAAAAAGGAGGAACAAGAAGCAGGAGCAAAGAGCAGGAGTAAGAAGCAGAACCAAGGAGCAGCTGCACTGTCGAACATTTTCATCTAACTCAGCCCTGTACCCTTATAGCCTCTTTCATTACTGGATAAACGTCTTTACTTTCAAGGTAGACAAAAACCTTTTAACTGCTCAATGATTTTATTTTATACTTTATGGCATAGTTAATCTATATGCTCCATGGAACATACATTAAGTTCATGTAGCTTTCAAGCACAATTTTATCTTATTTGACTTTTGTATAATTAATGCATACTTTTGTCTTAGTGTAAGAGCTTTTGAATTCCTCATTATAATGCTATAAATAATATAATTGTAAAATGGGCATTTTAAAGTTAACTTTTCATTTGTAAGTGGATTTGTTCTGGGATTCATAAGCAGAAACAAATTAATGCTTCGCCTTTGAACAATTATATTTCAGTCTTATTTAGTGTTTCTGCACTGGGCTTCTGCTTTTTGTTTTTGCCAAATCTTCTGTTGATATAAATTGGCTCTTTCTTTTTTTATGTTAGTATTATATTTGGAAATATGAACTCTAATTGGATTTAATAAACTTTTAAAAATTGTTTTGCATTTTAAATTTGCATTCTGTCATTTTATTACAATCTTGTGGACTGCAATTTTAAATTAAAACATAATCTATTTTATCTAAATGGCGAATTAGATTTTTGTCTTTGCTGCTTTGTTTTATCCAAAGCTGGGATTTCAAAATAAAGTGAATAAATGTTTGCAGAAAAACCTTGGTTTTCATTTGTTCTGCCCCTTCAGGAAGAATTTACCAGGACCATTTGATCTGAAGTGACCGTCACAACTGAATGTCTGGTGCAATAGCTACACTGTGCTGTTCACAAGAACATCTCAGGACTATAAGTGACGATACCCAGAGCCCAAGCATATTTTTTTATTGTAAACTTTTTTTCCTTATTTAACTTAGTATTAAATAGTTTGGAGCTGCTGCATAGCTTTCAGAATGATATATGTTTATCACATATGTGACGGGCAGGTGACAGGCAGATGACAGGAGATGACAGGGCAGTGCCGTGGATTTCACTTTTCCGAGATTTATGACGGGCTGATTTCAGTATAAAGCAGATATCGGCCAAATTCGACCTTGGTGCTGCCTCAGTGACAAGAGAACGTGGTGACAAACTGAAGCAGACGGAAAAAACCACGGCTCCAGAAAAGGATACTTACAACGGTGCATCAGAGTATGAAACTCTGCTACTCGATAGGTGGAAAACACTCCTCTGAGCTTCTGAAATGCTAGCTTGAAGACTAAAGAACCACACGCACTATTTTTCTAAGCATGTATCATGCTTCCAGTGGCAGGACAATAGAAGCTACACAGGGACACACTGCCATCCTGAGGTTCCATTGTGTCCTGCACCACTTCATGCCATCCTGCAGGGGGCGACAGTAGGTCACCATCCACATGTGTAACTGCATCAAGAGTGCTTCTGCAAGAAGAATGCCCTACACAAAAGTGAAGTCCACACAAGTCTGTTGCAAGCACTTTGTTCCTTCGCAAAAATTATAAATAAAAATTTAAAACAAGGTCAGTAAATAAATGTCACCCCAGCCACCAAACAAGAAAAAGTCAAACAGTCCTTTGCCCATCTCTTCCTGCCAGCACAAATAGCTGGAATGAGTTCGCGTTCCACTGCCTGCACTGAGAAAGGTGTGGGAAAGCAGATAAACTTTCCTCCCCAACATGAGGCCAATAGTCTCCTGCGCCTGCTGTTTAGCTAATGCATCATTTCCACAAATTCACATAAATGGGTAAAAGGTGAAAAGACTGGTGCATTCCTCACAGCTTTAGAAAGGAAGATGCCTCCGTTCTTCAGCTCTGCCACACTGTATGTGTAACGTTCCCCTGCGTGCTCTTGTCTTTTATCTCCCTTTTCTCCATCTTTCGGTTTCCCTCTGCACATCATTATCTATGTTTATTCGTTTCCTGTTCTCCTGCTTCCTCCTTCTCTAATCCCCAAGCCTCTGGGCACTCTCTTCATATCTGAAGCTGACAAACAGTTTTAGAGCACGCTCACAGATAAAAAGGGTTGTGTAATAAACATCACGATCAATCTCTGAATGCCGCTAAGGGGAAACCAGGTAGCCAAAATAAGAGAAGGAAAAGCTAAAAATATACCGCAGCAGGCTAATTACTATAAACTGGCTCTCTCAATAACTATCACCCTGACACTGAGATCAGTGTCACTGCAGTACTCACACAGTTTCAGGTTGAAGACTTACAGTGCCTCTCATGCCGTGTTTCCACTATGACCATTAATTGAATTTACAAAAATAGCTAGTATATTCATTCAGTTCCAAATACAAATTATGGAAGGAACAGTACTTTTCTCTGTTGTTTTCTGTCTGTCAGTCAGTAAAGCACAGCCCAACCACAATTTTACATGCTTCTGTTGTGGCAGGTAATGGGGTGTGACCACTGTCCATTTGATTTGACCCTACCTGTCCTGCTCTGACCACTTAAGGTATAAGCACAATTATGTTGTTCAAAAGCAATTTCATTTTGTACCTTGTCCAGTCCCCTAACAGGACCACCTGTTTCTGTGTTTCACAGCGCTGTGACACATTGCTGATGTCCCTGTAACTGTATCTCCAGTAAAGGCTCTATCCGTTCCCCGTCTGTTCCTGTGTCATGTGACTCTGTCTCTCCTTGTTCCTCTTGTCACGCTTCAGGAAAAGCGCTATTGTGAAGAACACAGCATGATTGGTGCTCAGTGGTACTGTTAATCAGCCATGCTGTGCTGTGGAAAGAAAGCTTTGCATCTATACTTCCTGTCCAACAGGGGGCCATGGAGCATGACAAAGACAACACAAAGCACAGTGCTGGGACACCTACCCTTTCTCTGACACTTGGAGTATATTAGAATAACCATTTCCTCTGCATGTCATGGACTCCGGTTCACTCCTCTATGACAGGAAACTGGAGCCCATGGAAGAAACAGGTTTTCACCAAAAGGAGAACCTGAAAACCCATGCAAATGCCAAATGCCTTGGGTTGGATTCCAGTATGTGGTCTAGATGGTTAAAAATGACAATGTTACTCACTGTGTCTATTCTATATATAGACATAAATGTATATGTATAGACTGATTGACTGATTTAACTGAATATATAATATTTAACTATATACTTTTATCTAGACAACCTATAAACTTAAGTGTCACTGGATATCAAACGTCTGTTACCTGAGTTACCTTCTTCCCCTTGGCATCTCACACAGCTGGTAGATTAACAGTTAGCACCATGCTAATTTGTGCTGTTGTGAAAGTGCTGACTTGGCTCTTGTCCTCCTTCTCATTCATATCAATAAGGTCCCCTGTAAATTACTTAAGAGCCCACTCCTTTGCAGTGTAAATCTCATGAATCTTCAGATCAGAGCTTTCAACTTGGTGGAGACATGAATAAATGACAGGGGACAGATGTTCTTTTGTTAAGTGTTTTACAGGTACATCTAGTGAGGCTGATTAAAAATTAAAGATCTTGCAGCCATCAACATTCTCAGTAATTCAACAAAACTCCCTTTTTGGAGAACTGTAGCTTACATCTTTCAAGGTTATTAATAGTTAATAAAGCTTGATGCATAGAAGGTTTAAGGTATCTGTATACAGTGTCAGTGAACACGATATTTACAGAAACACAGGAAAAATGTCACCAATCAATTTTATTTGAAGTGAAAAACATGCAATTATTTCTGACCACTTTTCTCTTGTGCAGACATGCAAATTTTTAGTTGTACAGGAGTGTCACAGCAAATTGTCTCGATGGGACAGCTTCACTCTGGCAGCACATGTGAAAGGCAGTCTGGGGCCCTGCCTGTGTCAGGGCTGGGGTCCATCTCCTCCTCCTGAGCCAGGCGAAGCCACTCACCCAGAAAATTGGGAGAGCAGGCTGGAAGTCTCAGGACTGGATAAAAAACCAGGAGCAATGCTTGTCCAGAAAAAAGGAGGAGAGGGAAAGCCCAAACCGCCACAGGAGCACCAAAGCTGGCTTTCTGCTCAGGGTTTTGGCTTTTGTCCTGAGTTTAGCTTTCCAGACTGATCCACCGTGGCAGCCCCAGTCAGCCCTGCCTGTAATTCTCCCCAGACAGATTTGGTTTCCGTGGACCAGAGCTTTTCTGCTCCTACCTCATGTACCACATGTTCCCTCCTTTCATTTGTGGCCACTCCACAATACCAGAAGCCCTTATAGGTGAATTAAATGTTCTTTTTTGCCAGGTTTGATGCCCTCTTGGGTACCCATTATTTCATCATATTAAAAAAAAGAGACACATGAAAGTCTGGCTTGTTTTTCCCCTCCACTTTATGTTGTTTGTAATACAGGTAGGATCTTACAACCTGGATCCCTTACAGCCATCTGTACTTCTTATAACAGTTGATTAATGATGTAATATATATTGTAGTATATAGTATATATAATAATGTGGAGGTGTAATGCTAACAACTTTTTCAGTTCCTTGTATATTTCTCTATATTGCTGTCACTACTACGAGATATTCTGAGTATATGTTGTTGTTAGCATTATAGTTCCAGATTTTTTTATGCAATAGGTATATAGCATCTTTGTTCTATTAATCATTTTTAGTTAAAGTCTGTGTTGGTTGAGAAATGCCATTATGTATTTCTTGTGCATTTATTTGCCATTGTCCATAATTTATGTTTTAAGGACCATTTTGGAATGAAATAATGCTCACAGTTACACATGCATCAAATGACAACAGGATGTTTAAAATGAGCCTGTACCTAACTAATGTAGATGTGCTCCATTTAATATCCTTGGCTTTTGTGCTTTGTTTTTAAAGCTATAATCCATCGTTGAAAGCACAAACCACATTACATTAACTAACCTGAGGAATTAGTGTTTTGAGATATTCCGAACCATGTGCAAGCCATAATAAATTCCATTAAAAAGCTCAAAGTTCCTACCAGCTATTTTTTAAGGTCACCTGGATTTGAACATGATGCGTGGTCACACAGATGGGAGTTGTTACAAAATTGTTTTGGCTCTCAATGCAAGAACCTTCAGTTAAGAGTGGTTGTGAATGATCACGCTGCATACAGTTCACCTGTGGAAGCTGCTTCTGTTTATCTGTGTCTACCATTACTTTTCCACCACAGACACACACACGTGCGTACACACACACATACACGCACACACACACACACACACACACACACACCGTTCCTTCATGCAAGTGCATGACCTCCCTTCCCAGGTCCAACTAACATCCCCTTTGGATGCAGCCATTAACCAGGTCCAGCTGGATCTCAGAGCACTATAGGTCCAAAGGCCATGATGAGATGTGAATAATCAACACAAACTTGTGAACCATGAATGTCCCCTAATCTCCTCCAGCACTGGGTCAAGCTACACTCACTACAGTTTCTCCCCTTTTTCTCTGGTCATGTGGAACACCTTAATAAAGAGTACATTTTAAAGAGCATCATTACTTGTTTTTTTTCCTCTCTGCTGCAACAAAACAAGAGTGAGGCATGATGGGCAGCTCCCATTTGTCATTGAAACAGAAAGAAAATTGCGAAGCTCATGTTGAGCTTTACTCACCTGTGTTTAGGAAACGTAACACCCCTTGCAGGTGCCCTAAAGGCCAAAGTGGTGTTCCGATGTAAGCATCCTGGGCGTAAACAGCAGCAGCATCCTCTCGCTGTCTGTCAGAAGGTCCAGTCTTCTCCGACGCAGTGGGAATACAGACAAGGAGCTCTGAGCAGCGGCTCTCTCACAGGCTGCCTCAGTCACAGACCTTCAACAGAGACGCCTGGGCGCCGCGGCGGTTATTTATGGCGGGAAATGAGACCGGATAGCAGCGGGCCATTGCTTACAGTGCGTTTTACTACACCAGAGTTATAATAAAACCCGTCTGTTTGCTTTGGTTGGTCATTTAACGCTTAGAGGTGAAACACATAAGGCGTGCACTGCAGGAGAATAAGTCAGCTGTGTCAGGCTTACTATAAGAAAACTGGACTTTCTGTTAGCCTTCTGGAACACAAATAATATAAAACGCATGGCTAAGCCAGCGTTATCATGCACTGGTGCCAGTAACTTCTGTTTATGCTCACCTGAGAACAACTGAAAGAAATACTTAAGGTGCAGTCAATATAACGTTCGGTGTGGAGCATTACTGTTGGTTCTGCTGCTAAGGCATTATGGGCACACTGCACCTAATGTACCCCTCCCTCATTAGGACTGACCCCCTGGCTTCCTGACTGCTAACTCTTCAGACTTCACTTTGGCAGTCAGAAAATGGTTTTGGTGTTTGTCAACTGAGCCGCACTGCGTTTGGGCACTGAAATCCTGACTTATCAAAGGCAAAAGATGAAGTCCTTCTTTTGTATAACAATGTACATGGTACAAGTTTCTGCTACAATTTGCTTCTTGCTGCATTATGTCAATACCAGTAACTGAAGGTGACATATAAAATATATTTAGTAAAATGTGTGAAGAGTTTCATCTCCAAGAGTCTATAACAGTTTGCAAGAAGATGACAAAAAGATTACATTGCCTGGTGGCTCAGTGGGTAGCGCATCAGGCTGGGATGCCGAAGTCTCCTGGTTTGAATCGTGGCCCAGCTGCCAGGTGCATCCTTGAGCAAGACAACCAGCGCTAGCTCCTGGGGCACTGCATGTGACTGCCCACTGCTCCCCCAGGGGAATGGGTTACATGCAAAGAATAAGTTTTGTTGTAGTGTGTATATTTACGCAATAAAAGCTGCCTAATTGTCAAAGAGATTTGCATGTTTAAGATGTATGTGAAAGGTCACATGATGCATATTTACAGGAAAAAAAAATTGGCAAATGTAGTGCCATAAAACAAAACGTTATTCCTGGCGCTAAAATGACAAACACTCAACAATATTCTTCTTCAGATCTTAACTCTCATTGTCTATAACTAAAGCAATTTCAGATTGTCACCCCTGACGTAATTAGAAAGTAAGTTTGCGAAGTTAAATATTCAACATTGACAAAAGTAACACAATCAGGACTAAAATCAGCGGAGGAGTCCATGTACGTAACGTGCCAAACCCCGAGGACCTAAACTCTATAACACTACATTCTCTCTGAGGAACATTTTAAACATGTTCACTGAGCTCATCTAAGTTTGTAAATATCGTCAGCCATAAACAATTTAATTGGCAATATTTACACAGGTCTCCATTTGTACAAAAAAGCCAGCCACATTTCTTGAGTGCTGTCTGGCATTTTAATGGTTTTGAAAAGGGCATATTTTTTAAAAACGACAGCAGACAAACATGCAAACAGTCAGGAGTGAGTGTGCAGCGGAGGGAGCCTCAAGGCCCTCACTGGGACAGCGTGTCTCTGCCGAGAGAAGAAAGTGTATCTCACATTTCTGCAGCTTTTCGTTAATTAACTAATTACTCTTTGCCAGAGAACAATGGATGGATGTGTCAGAGTAGGGTCAGGGTGAGAAAAGAGAGGCTGCAAGTCACAGATCAATTTCACTGATACAGTGATTTACAAATATCACATATTAGCTGCTTATAGAACTCACCACACCCAACAGTAGTACTTCCTGGTTTGCTCCCCAGGAATGGACTTTGATCTTGTCTTGACCATTAATCAGTCAGTTCTTTCCCTCTTTTGTCATTAACCATGCAACATTTTCTCCCCCATTAGATCCAATTCTTTTTTTATAGAGTTATTTGGGTTATAAAAACTTGGGTATGCTTTACAAACGCCACACACACACACACACACACACACACACACACACATCATGCCAGTTGCACCAGTCTGTTCATACAGTACTTTTAAACTATAATCATGTTTGTTGTCAGAATATTACAATTATGCATGCAGGGCTGGACTATCCATTAGGCTAAATTGGATAAAGCCTAGAGGCACAGAGCAAAAGTGATTTTTTTGTAATTTCTAAACATATAGTTTATCTATACATTACGGTACCTTGCATAGCCTCTCAATTCTGTCTCTACCAAAGAGATTGAAAAGATGCCTTGTAAGGCACAACACACCCCAGAAAAATAGAAACGGCACATGAACTATGGTTTATCCAAAATGTTTAGCACCTAAACCTAACCCTAACCTTTTGTTACCACTCTGTGGACTTGCTTTAAATTGGCAGTTTCATATAAAACATCCTGGTAAGATTAACATGTGACCCCCAACATTTTAGGGACAAATGCATTCAAGTCAAATTATGGTACAAGATGAACAAATTAAAAAGGGGGAAAATGGTGCACAGCCTTCATATTTATCAGGCAAGAAATTAGACAACTGAATTCACATGGGTCTTTATCTTTGGGACCTAATCCAACTCTTACTTCAACTCCAGGTAATGTAGACAGTGACATCCCTATGTTATAAAGGTCACATGATGCAATTTTAAGCCTTTCAAACTCACAGCATCTCATTCATAATTACAGTTACCACAAACCAAATTCTGCGTTAGGTCTTGTTAGATTTAGAATTGCACTATAGAGCTGGTAATCCAACCAAAGCCATTTGAGTCGCATCCACAGAATATACATTCTAAACAGGGTTTTCATAAATACACCTTAACAGCTGGTCATTAATTTCCATAATCAGCCCCTGCAGACACATCATAACGAAAGAAAATGGAAATATTCAAAATTAAACAGATTAATTTCAGTCCGTTCAGTTTTTTTCCGCTCTCTTTTGGCTGAGTTATTTTGACTTCCTTTTGGAAAATATTCCTGGATTAAACTGAAATTGTCAACAGGGATATCTAATAACCATCATTATCTAAAATAGCAGAAAAGCAAGCAGGCATTATTCACGTGTCGACTGACAGACAGCATTGCATTTACTCTGTGCAACACATCTTTGTCTATCTGGGTGAAATTATATCTCCGCTGCTCTTATTTGTCTTTGTCTGTGTCTAATGGCTTTGGAAAATAATAATAATAATGATTTTGTAGACAAAGCAGGGTGCAGGGGATACAGGTGACAGTGGGTAGGACTCACATACCTGCCAAACACCTTAACACTTAAGGGGACAACAAAACCAGGAGGTGTCTTACAAGTCCCAGGCTGCTCCAAGGTAAAAGACTAGAAAGCCTGGTGGTTATGAACTGCTGTCCACAACTAGCACCTTACCATAGACAAACATTACATTAGACAGGACATTACCATTTCACTTCTGGGAAACGCTGACGCCATGTTAAAGTGTGCCGGAGAGAAACAACAACAATAAATGAATGATCAGTTTAGATTTACGCCGACCAGCAGTTAAAGCGCATCATTGCCTCAACACATTACCTGCCAAATCTGGTTCTGTTCTACTCTGTTTAAATAAGTTTATCCCATACTTTTTCAATAAAAACTGAATTCACACCACAAACAACATTTAATCATTAAAATGTTTCCTTTTTTATACAAGTTAGACTTGATTAGATTATTTCTTAATACTAACTTTATTTATAAAGCAGCTAACAACAACCACAAAGTTTCCCTAGGTGTTACAAAGCATGAACACTCAAACACAATGCCCTGACAACATGGCACAAAGAGCTACCAGACTATAAATTCTATTAAAAAAGGCAGTGAACAAAAAGTGTTATGGATTTTTAGTTTTAACTCAAATTTACAGCACGGTGTCTGTCAGTTTGTATAGACATGTATTATTTAGCTTCTTGTGTTTGCGCATCATTTATTGAATTTGTTTATATATTTAATATTGAAAAAATAATAATGAAAATTTAAAAAGCTCATACTCAGAATTGATTGAATTTGATTCAGTATAAATCGTTGTGTTTCCAGCAAAAACAGTGAAAGAAAGACATTTTTGCACATTTAAATTGGTGAGTTCACAAAAGCCATGAATGTTCTGTCTAAATTACCATTAGACGTCTTTTCAATATAAAGACCCCATGATGCAAAAATATGAAAGTACACAGGAATTTAATTTATATAAGCCTTCAAAGGGGATTTTATTCACATCCCCTTAAGAACTTTGAAGTGGAAATAGTACCTTTAAATAGAGCAACGGATCAGATAATTAAATAGTTATGTGGGAATGAGCGCTAGGTCTCCAAAGATGGGCCCACTCGTTTCTCTGTGGAATAGCCTGTTAAAGAAATATTCTGTGTCTTCTATCACGAGCTGCCAGTTTATTAATTAATTTGTTTGTTTGTTTGTTTGTTTGTTTGATTATTGAACATTTGTTTTGTGAACAACGTAGTGTATGTAACATGAGCACCCAGCATCAGCATCAGCCCAGCTGATGGTGCAAACTGAGCAGAGGTGGAAACTAAATGGGATGGAAGAGCCTGAGAGAGCGAGATAGGGGTGCCACCCCCTCCCCCACATCAGCTGTGCATCGCCTGGGCTGGGGCACACCGGGGAGGGGTTTGCGGGACCATCGTGGGTCTGCACACATCCATCCCACATTTAACCTTAACGCACCTCTCATTCAAAGTTTAGACAATAAAAAATAAACAAATTGGCTCCATATAATTGTACTCTGATGGACATTTGCAGACAAAACAGTTGTAAATGCCATATAAACACACTTTTTGTCTAAAAATATTTCATATAAACTCACAAATGTAAATTAATCATCGTTCCTCTCCACACAAACAGCGAAATGCTATAGCTTTCACCCATCTATCTAGCCATCCATTCTCTATACTGCTTGTCCAAATCAGAGTCGCGGGAAGCCTGGAGCCCATCCCAGGAAGCACAGGGCGCAGGGCAGGGGACACCCCGGGCATGGCACCAACCCACCACAGGGCATGCTTCATTTTAGTTAAATAAATGCAAGTATTGAACCCAACAGCCAACAGGATTAAATAAGGAAAAACAGATAACAAGGAGCAGGTGATAACACTGATATCATTAATTAAGGAGCATCAAGTGAGTAAGAAAGAATGCAGACAGGGAAGAAAGAGGAAATAATGGCACCTAGTGGTCAGGGTAGGCCTCTACAGATGCTGGACATATTTAAATATTTAACGGGCCTTTAAAGTCGGATCCCTTCGTTTGACTAAGCTCAACTATCTTTAGACAGGTGTATACTTGTTGGTCAAGCAGGGAGACTCTGGAACAATTTCAGCCACCTACAGCTTTTAAATAGACTGTCCAACTTACAAGTGGACGCAGAACAGGGAATAAACCAGCAGTGCTGCCTACGCCTTATTCAACTAATAGATTTTTTGCAGGTTAAGCATTCAAGTTTAAAAAAATATAAAACTTTAAGAAATGTATCAAATCTTAAACCATATTAAATTAAAGGTTGCATTCGATTTAGAACACTGCAAGGCATAAAAGGCGTCTTAAAAATTACACTTTGGAGTCCCATGTTATTAGGCAAATGGAATTTAAAATGGCCCTATTCGGTCAGTGTTCAATAGTTAAGTGGACTGATTATACTTTTCCTCTTAGAGCTAAGTTTTTTTTTTTTTGCTCGTCTAGGAAGACTTTAGTTGCAGGGTCAAAAATGTTAATTTTAACTATTAATTGCATTTCTGAAATATTGTTAGTATTGTTGTTAGTGCTGTAATGTCTTTTATTCCTTTATATGAGGTGGGAATGTGCCTACTTGTACACGGGCCTTCTGCGCTCTTCGCATCCTGAGTCCCACATGCAGCCAGGTGAAATAACAGAGGTAAGACACAACTATATATGAAAAATAAATTAAATTATATTTGGTAAACTGAAAATTAGAATCGTTCATGCTTACTATTTAATTTTAATAAACAATTAAATTAGTCATGAAGAAACCTTAGAGTTCATTAGGTAGATGGAGTTGAATTGCTGTTTAATTGGTGAAATGGTACCTGCTCCCACAGCAGAACATTCAAACGGCATTAGATTAGGTCTGCTGGCTACATTAAATGTACGCTTGTATCCATTGGCTGCACTTTAACAGAAAATTAAAATTATAATTTATTAAATTCTTTATTTTTTATATCTTTGCAAAAAAGGAAATTTATTAAAGCAAATAGCCTGCAAAAGCTAAATAGCTTTTGTTTTGGACTGTGGCCTTCCTGTACACGTGTCTGTCTAAAAGCAAGTTATCTATTGGGTTTTTATACTTGATATCTATTATTCTTAGAAACATCCTGTTGGACAAGGAACATGTACAAACAGCTCAACAGAAAACTTAAAGTTTGCATTTTAATTAATCAATTAATTTACCAAATAATAACTGTTTCTGGTTCTGCCCTAAAACTCAGTCCCTCTTGTGCTGGGAACAAGAAAACCCTTATTTAATTTTGATAAAGGCTTGCAACACACACACACACACACACACACACACACACACACGTGTGTATATACACAAACAGGTGCACGGTGAACTTCACATTTTGCACTAAAGCATGGCAGTGTTCATGTCTTCAGTTTGTCCAGTGTATATTCCTAAAAAAATCAAGCACTGAAGTTAGACAACAGACCAAAACGAAATGCTATCTTACAATGGGCCCCGTGAGGCATGGATCAACACTGGAGCTGCGGGACAGCGATCTGGAGTCAGTGTCACAAGGCCAAGGCCTGTTTCACTCTGATCTTTGAGCCATCGACCACAGAACAGTCCCACCTCTCCTCTTCTTTGGCACATTGGGACAGAGATTGACACGAGTTAAAGGGTTTGTCCCAATTCCAAGCTGTAGTGCATGTCACCAGTCTTGCAATGAGATGGCACTCTCCGTTCCTGTGTTGCCCTCACTGAGTCCACCTTGACAAAAAAATAAATCATATTTACAATCCAAAATATTAACTCCACCAGTGCCACAGAACAAAGCCCAAATTCCTATCACTACCTCTGATGTAAAGCACTTACTGCGGGTTTCTCGCAGAGTTTGCTGTTTGCAGTCGCTTGCCGCATGCCGTTCAGTAAAAGCACACTAGTGTGAGCACTTCCTGAGCTCACGGAAACTGACACACTACTGATGCTGTGGAGTAAAGTACCTGCAATTTTTCTGCCAGATTCGTGGATGAAGCTGAATGGTTTCAGTGATCAATCAACCTTGTATGAATTTGGTGAAGTGAAAAATGGACACAAAAAAGAATGAAGTAGTCTGTCATGGGTGATGGAACTGCCTGTGTACTTCACAGGATGCCAGGGAGGATGCCCTTTGATACATGCCCTGCGTCTGTATCCCAGTAGGGCCCTATCCCAAGCGAACAAGAGGCCATTCCAGGGTATCATTTTATCGACTGTGGTACTTCTGTTCCCCTGGCAACCAGCCAGTCCAACTGGTATTTATTCAAACAGTAAACAACCCCTCTTCCTTTGGCCCTGTTCTGTGCCATAAATGTTTTATCATTCCAGCACTGCTTTGAGCGACTACACATTTTAAAAAGACTTTCTGGAATGTTCCAATGACAAAAAGTTGATGCTGCAAAATTATGTGTGTGTGATCTTGTTTTCAAGCATAGTAGTGATCAGACGAAATACATAAATAGTTTACAGAAAAGCCACAGGAATGTTTACCTTTATTTCATAAAGTACTGTTCCATACCAGTCTGCTGACTTTGTAAAGTTCTTAACAGACAAGCATTTTAAGAATAAAAAAATATTTATAGTGTAAAAAAAAGAATAATAAAGTACTGTATGTTAAAGCTTTACCTTCTACTCATGGATTGCATGAAAGGCCTCCTACCTTCAGAGAAGGTCTGACGTTTTCACTTCCCTATAAATTTCTGCTAAGGAGAAAGTTGAAAAAGTTTTCAAAGAGAAGACAAAACACAGAAGGTAGGTGTCCCCCACGTTTAAGCAAAGTTCTGCCTTTGGTAGTGTCCCCCATGTTTAAGCAAAGTTCTGCCTTTGGTAGTGTTCCCCACGTTTAAGCAAAGTTCTGCCTTTGGTAGTGTCCCCCACGTTTAAGCAAAGTTCTGCCTTTGGTAGTGTCCCCCACGTTTAAGCAAAGTTCTGTCTTTCGTTGCCACCATGTTTTTCCTCTTAAATGTGAAACAGATCACAGAAAAAGTAATCACAAAGTTCAAATGAATTTTAAAGTTATTCACTCACTACACTGGAGAAAATATTAGAAAAAAAGCGGTTTTGAATCTGAGTCTGACAGGAACACTTACGTAACAGGAAACATTGGATCAGCAGGACTCTACAAAGTGCTCCAAGATCAAGGGGTACACCCCATTACATTTATTTCTGCATGGATTTAGCCAGGAGGTGGGGGTAAGAGTACCTTAAAATCTCCCAACACACTAACAAAAGCACACACACACACACACACACACACACACACATACACAGAAAGTACTTGCTGCAATTTGTTTAGAAAGAGAAATGACAAAGAGCCAGCATCTGCATCTGATGAGAATAACCCCATAGTTATGTATAATTTATGTTGTAAACCCTCCGGCAGACAGCTGACAGACAGGACGATTGTTTCTGTTCGATGTGCTCCAACTATGCTCGTGTTTGCGTCGCTCTGACAGCTAAGTAAATGTTTAACGTTTGATTGAGCTCATCAATAATGACTTCAGTCTGCATTTCGACCTGAGAGAGGCTCGCAGCTACTGCCACGGTGCCTTGGAATCGGAATAATTCTATGCACAATTAAAGAGTTTTTATTGTAATTGCTTTTGGAGTGTGTTTTATATGGACAATTATTCACTGTTGTTGTCCTGGCATAAAGAAAGTTTGCGTGAATAAGTGTCGGGAGCAAAAATAAAGCTATTTGGGGATAATATACAGTGTGTGTGTGTGTGTGTGTGTTTGTGTGTGTGTGCGTGTGTGTGTGTATATATATATATATATATATATATATATATAAAATTTTTTTAAGGAATCATAAATTAGTTCTAAATCATAGGTGTAGTTAGAAGTGATAGTGGTTATCTGACACCTGCTGTGATGTCATTTTGCATCACCTTAATAAAAATTAAATACTGAACTGCTAGGTACGTCTTCAGGCTGAAATTGAACATTTTCCTATAGATCTTTGGCGTTATTTTTATGCATCTCCTTTAATGCATCTCCTTTAATCTCCTGTAACTTCAGTTCTAGAGAGTACAGTGCATGGCATGATGCACGGCACGGTACTCCTGTAGGCATCTCTGTGTTTATGGAAGGCCTTGTGCGTCAGAGGAACCTGTTTAACAGCTACGTTTTCAGCCTCGTGCTCACTGATCCGCCAAAAAGTCATCGCTTCCCTGAGGACTCGCCAGCACATAACCGAAGATGTAGCTGAAAAGTTAAATTGCACACACTCGGCACGGTAAAGGAGAGCGTGAAAATAAACCGCACACTCGTCATGCCCAGAGCCTGAAGTGACGAGCCGCCAGCGTTCAGCGCCAACCACACAGCTGCGTCCTGCTGGTATGAACTCACCCTCTGGATAGCAGCAGAAACCAACAGCAGCAAAAATTATTTCGTAGAAGACTGGCTTGCACTCACCACATCCTTTGATACTGTCTGTAAGTTGAAACCTGTCAACTGGACTTCTTCTTTCTTCTTGTTAGGAACGTTCCACTGCTTATCAAAGCAGCTTCTTTAGCCTGAGACAAAATTGGTTAGAGACCCCATATTTATCCTCCAGAGTGGTTTTACTACACAACTCACTTAAATAGGTTTGTTATCTGAACAGTAGGGGATGGCAGAGAGCCGTTGGGATATCAGTGTCCTGACCCTTGATCCATTTCTTCTCTCAAGAGAGTCATTAAAAGTGGCTGACCTGGTGGATGTGTGAAGTGGTCTTAATCTTCTTAGGGACTGATGCAAAACCAGCATGTAAAATAGGAGACAGGTTGTGTCGGAGGCTTCTGCCTCTATTGAGGGAAGGATTTAAAATTTTTACATAAATTGATTCCTTCACTCCACTATCCAGCTAACCACCTATCCTCTTTTAGATGAATGTACACTGGAGATTGAGGTCCTGAGGTGTTGCCCCACACACCTGGAAGACTGAGAATGTTCATCAACATCCTTTGATGCAGTTTATAACAATTGTACTGATATTCAGTTACCTTATTCAATGAGACATAATTAGTGAACACAGTAGGATGCAATGTGCATGAGTAAATGGGGCAAGAGAATAGCAATTAAAGGCATAAGTTTGCTAACCTAAATTGTTGTCTTCCTTATTAGGTTCCTTCAGAACTGCTCACAAAGATAAGGAAATGTAACCTACATTAGTCCCATAGAATACCAAAGCGTTTGTTGTATTTAATTTTACTCAAAGGATGACATGATTCATTTTAGATAACACAGTTATCTCCCCCCAAAAAGGGAGAGTAACACTTTTGTGTTAACAACAGCAGAACTTTATCAGGAGCACTTCAGTTACCATGGCTACAGTAACTCAGAAGTGATACTATTATTTCCAAATCAGAATCCCTGTTTCAAATAGTTTTCAAATTTATAATTGATGTCTCTAAATTATATTTTTTCATTTCCAAATTTGCACCTATGTTTACAAATATTTTTTCTAAACTGCAGTCCTTGTTGCCATGCTAAATCGCTCCACACAGATGCTGCCACGAGCATAAGCCAAATACCTAATAACTGAACAAATATGGTCAGAAACTGTGCCGTTTTTAATAGAAACAAGCTAGGTGCTAAGTAATGGTAACAAGCAAGGAAAATAATGCATACGTGGGATTTAGAGATGTTTATAAATGCAGACCAGATGTACTGGTCAAACTTTTAATTTCAATTAGTTTGTTTTTGTAAGCTTCTGCTAAGAATAAATAACAATATTTTAAGTATTTGCATTTGGCCTATTGGCACTATAATCTTATTGATTTCAGAATTTTTAGTCTCTCTCTGGGATTGTCTTTTGTTGGATCCTGGGTATTAAAGTTCTTTCGTTCGTTCATTTGTTCGTTTGTTCGTTTGTTCGTTCGATCTTGTGATGTTCTTGTGAGTATTTGTGTTTAGGTGCTTACTTTGGATTGTAATAACACCAGTCTGTTTTCTAAAACTTCACCAAATGCAACATAATTGCAAATATGTACCACATACCCTTGTACTACAGAGAATATAACCTTAGAGTTCAGAGTAACACCCCTGTGTAATACAAATTGCGGAATGGGATTGAAGACGCTTATATGCAGCTCTTTGGAACAGTTATGCATGCTTTGTCAGAGCATGAGCTGGATATGACAGCAGTAAAGGTTTGCTTTCCCAGCCTCCAGGTCTGGTTAATCTCATGTTGGTCCCACACCTCAAAATCCTTCCAACCTTCCTACAGCATTAACGTTGGAGGTTTCTTCTGTCAAGCTTTTTTTATGTTGGACAAAGCCCTCCAATAGGTGACATAGGATTTGATGAATGGAGGAGTGTAATGTTTATTTTCTTCCATTCTCCTGTCTGCCTCCTGCTCAGAGCCATTTTACAGTTAAGGAACCAGTCCTTAAAGGGAAAAGAATGGATCAGAACACCTTCTTTATTGGACTTCTCAGTCTCCTGTCACCAGTGGCAGAATCCATGACCCATGACCCCAGTTTCAGTGGTACCCGTGACCCATGACCCCAGTTTCAGTGGTACCTGCGACCCATGACCCCAGTTTCCGCAAACACACGGTCAAGAGATTGTTGCTTATTACTTGCAGGTGAGTTTCTCGTTTGTGCATCCTATTCTCCTCAATTGTTTTTGATCACCTTTTGCAACACTTTTCTGAAAATTTGCCTTTTGAAATTGCTAAAAATTACTAAAAACCTATTGCAGCAGCAGGTTTTAAAATGCTTAACGGTAAATAAGAATTGATTTGCTGACAGTTGTGGTTACAGTTTATTATATCTGTCACTTGCTTTTTTTTGAAGAATGTTTATCAAAGGTTTATTTCTTTACTTTCTTTGAAGGGGTCAGGGGACAGTTTTGTTGTCACAGCTTTGTTATTTAATATTTCTTAGCATTTCTGTGAAGTGCTTTGCAACAACATCCTTCAAAATGATTGTGAGTAAATAAAAATTGATCCACTGCTGAAATGACACTCATACCTTAGAAGGGTACATTTTGACTTCCCATTCAGAAATTTTGTTCAGTGTCTGTTAGTAAATACCTGGCTTCAAGGAAAGTGACACCAGGTCTTCTGAGCAGGTAAATCTGCAGAGGTAAGAGGTGATGGGGCAAAATCTGTCACTTTCTGTAAGCCTGTCATGGTACACACTTGTCAGGCCCACATAATGATTGGTCAGAAAGTCTACAAGTTCTTCCACTTAGCCTATGGCAGCTAGCATCCTATCTTGTCAGACATCTCTGTATTTGATTTTGCACCTGTTCCCATTTCTTTAATGAGACTTTCTTGTATACGCATTCGCTAACGATGTGTCTGTCACCCTACTGTCAGTGGGGATAGTGTTCTTTGGCACTGTGGCCTCTGTTGGTCTTGGGAAAAAGGTGTTAACTTCATGTCCGGTCAGGGTGCTCACGAGCTAATTAATTCCTGCTTTCGTCACAGCTCTGTGAGGCTTGCTTGTACACTTATAGCACCTACACTTTCTGAAGACACACATTTTTAATGGTCAGAAATACCTGCATATACACAAAAGGTGTCGATTTCTGGTGTAGGAGGGCAGCTCTGATAAACGTGTTTGAGTCTTTTTAAGCACTTAAGATGCACATGGAGAAAAGACAAAATGAGATTAATTGTGATGACAATTAAGTAAACCTGGCAGCGAATTGCACAGCAGAACAAATGTACAGTCGTGCCATGAGATGCACAGAAGCAAACCTGCATAACAGTGTAGGGCACGTTTGTGTCTGATGCTGATTGCTGGCACAGATGGAGCACAGATGGAGTATAGATGAAGTACAGATGGAGTATAAATGGTGCATGGCAACCCATGTCATATTGCATTAATCCACGCTGCGTCACAGCGAGTCACTGCATTTCAGTGCTGCAACTTTGGTCTTTTTAGCGTCACCAAAAGAGCATGTGCATGAATCAGGTTTACCTGTGATTTATGTCTACATGACTTATTTTCACATCATTGTAGACACAAGGTGATTTGGGGAAAAATGTTTGGCAGTGCAGTTAATAAAAATTGAGAACAGAAGGGAGAAAGCAGAGAAGAATACATCAGAAGTACACAGTAAGGTGAAAAGAAATTTAATGGGGAGTCCAGGGTTGACTGGCTGCTCAACATTTATGGGCACACTAATGGGATATAATTCAGAGGAAGAAAGTGATCATGTGATTATAAATATAGTCTATAATCACATTCTTTTATGTGTCTTGCTCTCCATGGAGATCTCTGTAGACCAGCAGATCCACTTGAGTAAGTTCATATTCACAATGTCATACTTTATTCTATGAAAGCAAGCAATCTAGCATAGGTGCTGCCTTTGCCTGGTACGAGCCAGACAAGCAGAGAGGAGACAAGCATGGATGGTGAGAAGACACGTACACAGACGTAAATGTGTTTTACTGCCACAGACACAATGGATGGCTGGGATGGCACCAAGACCCTCCCCTGAAATTGGATTGGCCAACTTGACCACCACCCCAGATTTCTTCAACATGATTGCCTGTTTTTCAGTATGCTCCCACCCCCACCATAACAGCCTTGACCACCCTTTGACCACTCCATTTTTTAATTCCCACAGTCACCACTGCCCAGTAGTTGTGACTTCAGTAGTTTAAGTCGAGATTTACATACTGAGATGTCCCTTGTGTAAGTTCTCAGGTCCATAAATTGCTTTACTGTTTTGTTGCTATCTGACCCATGTGATGAGATATACCCACTTTTTACTGTCATCTCATCCTGTTTTCCTATATTTACAGAAATCTTACCCTGAGCTGTGTAAACTACAGCTCCCTCAGTGTTAGGGTTACTGTAACCAGCAAAATGGTCAGCACCTACCAGCCAGGTGTAGCCATTGAGGAATCACTGGGTTTTCAGCATTGCAGGGTACACAGCGCTGCTATTGAGTATATCATATCATCTGTTTCAACCTTAAGCTGATAGACTTGAGTAGACTGGATGAGTCCATCTCAAGTGTGGGTCATACCATCAAACACGATTGCTCACAGATAATGAAGTCATCGAAAAGAAAAGGTGAAACAGAAAATGCCCCATGAAAAGCTGTTAGCAACTCAAAACAGTAAAAATCAGGGCTGTCACTTGGTTCACGCATCATCGTTTGTGTGAACATTAGCAGGCATCACCAAAGTACATTGAGCGATAATCGCAAAACACAAACCTCTCAAAAACCAGAAGACTGTTCATTAGCAAGCTTGAATACTTGGTTAAAAAGGATTTCTGTAACGCAGTCAGTAAGTGCATGTTATTCCTCTGTACCTTTGTCAATAACACATGCCAGAACCATCAAATTTATCATTACTTACTTTGCCATTGTACTGCCTTCATTAGTACTTTTGTAATAAGCACTAAAAATATAGATTCCAAAAACTCCAACCCCATTATAACCAGACGGCACTGCACATAGTATCCCTGGAGATTAATAAAACATGTGTCATGCTGAACCTTAGAAGTATGTGCCAAAGGGAGTTAAAAATACTTTTTAAATTCAGTCTGAGCTCAACGTTCATATACATAAAGTCAGGAGAGTAAATGATAGAGTTTGCCCTGGGGTGAGTTGTTTGCACTTTACATAACAAATTGAGCCAAAATGGCTCCATGCCCTAAACAGCAGCATCACACAAATTAAAATACTTTTGACTTCACAGTAAAAGTCCTATGAGATGTACAAAGGCTCTCATTTAATTTACACTCTATCATAAAGGGTCACCTTGCTGTAATCCTCAAGGTCGTGCTACTTTTTTATCTGTCCATCCATGCATCCATCTATTCCCTACACCGCTTCATCCAATTCACAGTCATGGGAGGTGTGGATTCCCTCCCAGGAAACCCGTGGCACAGGGCAGGGAAACACCCTGCATGGGGTGCCAACTCAGTGCAGTTTTTATTAATTGCCAAAACAATTCTTCAGAGAACTACTTTAAGAAGTTCTGTCTGTTTGTCTCTCTATCAATTCATGTGTTGTTGGGAAGGACAACTTTACGGAAATTCGAGAGCAGCTAAAGAAATTGTTCCATTTAGTAGAAACAATGCTTTTTCTCCCCATGTGCCCACAGGGGTTTTTATAGCATGACAGGAAATAAAAACCAGGAAGAAAAACCTGATATCCTCCCAAATGAAAACACTGCAGTAGGCCATAGTTCCCAAATTGGTTCATATCTTAGAGCTGGTAATGACGAGGTGTATTATCTTGTAATTTCAGCGACTGCAGCCAAGCACAGCGAGGGGGATGAGCACACGACAGCTGAAAGGCTTTCTGAGGTGTCACCTGCATGAAAGAAAGAGCCAGGAAGAGAGCGGCTACCGTGTGCTAATCATTACTGTGATGATATTGTGAAAAATTGTCACTGGTTCTAACAAAACTGATTTTGCAAAATACTTTTTTTTGTGAAATTTTGAGCAAATGCCCACGTGCAGTTTGAAATGGCAACACTTTGTGGAAATGATGAGGTGAGCTAGCATTCAGATGGAATTTGATGGATTGCCCACTTTAGTATGCTTGATCGTTGAGGGTGTCTGACATAGGTGGACACAACAGATTGTCAATAATACTCTCTTCTCTGTGGAACAGCTTTGTAGGACAAACACATTGACAGTAAGGTCCCCTTTGCATTAGCGACAGTTCACAGAAGGCTGCATATGTATTCCTTGCCACAACTGCAACAAGGAGGGTAGACTCAAAAGTACAGTGAGCTCCTTTTGATTCTCTATGCTTTCATCCTGAAAGAGGAAGCTCTCATGTTCAACCATGAGCCTTCCATGCCTGCTTTACCACCGTCTTTGATCCCAAAGCTGCAGAAATTGAATTTCCCTAGGTAACATTAAAGAGAAGCTGATCACTTACCTGAATGTTAGCATCTATAACATATGGAGTGCAGATAACTGAACAGCGTGCTCTGCTTTCCTTTGAATTCTTATAATGAGGAGAAATATAAAAACATAGTAAACAAGTGACATTAAGTAACTCAACTTTCCCAGTTTAACTCATAATATGAAAGGCACCTACAATGGAAAAGTGATGGAAAGTGTAGAACAGGCTCAGTATAGTCACATCGCACAAGAGAGGATTGCAAAGATAGTAATTATAGAAACAAGAAATCAAGTATAGTGCACTGCAGAAAGGAGCGGGGGACTGTGATGACAGAAAGCCAGAGGCCTAATCCCCACGTCACTGGGCAGTAGTGTATTATGAACACACACAGAACACCAACAGCCAAAAGGAAATCCAAGAGATGAAGTCATAATCAATCGAATGAGAAGTCAAAGAGCTGGGATGTTCAGTCAGGGTGGGTCACAGGTTAGGAGAAAGTAAACACAGGACAGGGAAAGTACAGCAGTCATAAGGCTTCATGAATGACATGGAATATATTTCAATGAGAACATCATCTAAGACCTGTATAAATACTATACATACGGCGAGGTGCTTTGTAGCTAACGGACTGCAGGTGACTTCGGTGATTGAGTAAT
This sequence comes from Chitala chitala, assembly GCA_025773905.1. NCBI lineage: Eukaryota > Metazoa > Chordata > Actinopteri > Osteoglossiformes > Notopteridae > Chitala > Chitala chitala. The sequence continues at coordinate 42,747 of JABJVR010048265.1, forward strand.
GAATCTTAGGTCAACAAGGGCCATACCTTGTTCTCATTATGGTCAGGGATGTCTGCTCACGGGTCTGAATGCTGAAACTTAAACAAAATAAGTAAAAAGTGGAACAGAATAGGTGAACATAAACAAAATGAGTTAAACCAAACGGGTAATGAACAGGCACAAAATGAGCAATAAACTGAAACAATGAAGAACATAATCAATCAAGGACATCTGAGAGAAAGAGAATATGGGACTAATGTCAATAATCTATAACAAAATTAATTGGTGACTGTAAACTCCCAGGCTGTTCTTGGACTGAAATCTCATATCTGTATCACCCACCTTATTCATATACTTATACACACATTCCTGTAGCTTTGCTTTGATGGGGCCATATACACAACAATGTGTCCTTCCATTTAGTGGTATTTAGTTTTTAACCAGAGTTTGTGACACTGATTTTTTTTCCTAACAGTGAGAATGATGCTATACATCAGAAGCAGAACTTTTACAGAACTTTTACAATTTTACAAAATACAGTTTTACAGCTTTAAATGTAATTGTGATTAAATGTTCATGATATTCTTGGTGATCAAAGTTATTAATAGTCATGTAATAAGTCAAGTAAAAAAGTTCTAGAAGCCAAGAACGTTCTAGAAGCCAAGTCTGCTAGTAATTTGAAGGAAATCCTCCAGGAGTGAAAGAGCATTTAGCTGTTTTTTTCAACTCGATCTTCAAGTTTAGAGATTAATTTCGTACATTCAAAATAATTTCCATATGTGTTATCAGGCCTCCATCTATGCATGTCCCTCCAGTAGACCCAATAAATCCTTCATATTTAGAAATACAGCAAACTGTGAAATAGGTACACTGGAAAAAAAAATGTCAAATTGCTTGGTGAGCTGGACACATGGGGCCTCCTTTAGGATTGGATATCCATCGAAGGGGCCGCTGAACTTGCTACAGAAATGTAAATGAGAATAAATACATTTTTTAACCCACTGAGGGCATCAGTTTCATGTAATATGAGCAAGTTCAGTAAGGGACTATTTTTTACTAGACCAGGTTTGGAGTTTGACGTATAGCCTTCATCATCCACCATGCTTTTAAGCAGCCTACTGTGAGAAGGATGTCCTCAGACTGCTCTGGCAATTAACACATTTGAGTCACCTAGCAACATGCCTGGTCATCATTGGCTGACAGAAGGGGACGGTGCATTCTTGAGAAGTATTAACTCCTGCCTAGAGAGAGGGAAATTCTTTTGCAAATAAAACATTGACGTAATTATGTAAGTATATTACATGTGCACAGCAGAACTTATTGAAAGCCTAATAAGCTTAGAGCCTGGCTTTCTCTGAACCATTTCAATAATGCATTTTCATACTTGAAGTTTATTGAGTCTGAACACGGCAAGGCCTTGGAATAGTCACGGCATCTTATTAAGTCGTTAATGTGCGGCAAAGAGGAGCAAAGGCATTTAGCAAACAGACGTGCAATGTTTTATTAGCTCTCTGGTTTTTGAATCCTTTTTTCTTTGTTAAGAAATTGCAATTTTTAGTTAAATTGCTATTAAGCATCAGTAAATTTACACACATCATCCAATAAAAAATAGCATCATCCAGTTTAACATTTGTTTCCCTTACAAAACATTCATAATGTGCTTCTTATTCTTTTCTATGTATATTGCATCACTTTCATCTCTTCAGAAAAACAACTATGTAAAATAATCCCAATTCTATCTCTGTTCTGCTAAAGATGGCTAATATTTGTAGCATCCTTTTTCACTCTTCAAGTGGATGCAGTATTGTATGATCATAGGCTGATTAAGAGGGGTAACAGGACTCCTAAAATCTGACTTCTGACCTCTTCACTTTGGGGGGATCAAGGTCTCTGCCTTTCACTCTTTGTGTTTAATTTCAATATGGTGCTCAGAGGTCTGCAGAAGAGCTCATTCCATTTAAAACAATCTAGACTTTGAAAGTGCCTTTTAGTTTTCTGTGCACAAACAAGACTTGGTTTGATTCACAGGCAATGACAGATATTGGCAACGTCCTTCTGGAGGAGACCTCCTGAGGTGCAGGTGATAGAAGTGCCAGTTCTCAGTAGCTCCATCTTGTCAGATGACCTTCACGCTTATTCTTTGTATGATGGCCTGAAGACGGACTGACCGTGTCATAAAAGACGTGCCCACAGGTACTCCCTCTCCGATCACTATATCTGTCCTACCAGTGGGTTAGATGGTACGCAGGGGCTGTACTGACATGTCCATTATCATCAAAAGGATTTTTTACATTGTTATTTTTTTTAAAGAGCCATGGTCTTAATACAAAATTTTCGTGGAAGAAGAGCCACTTTTGCAGAGAAGGGAATTTTGTGAAGGGGCATGCAGATTGTAGGTTTTCTTATTGCCATGACTTTCTGAGTGATATCAGAAGTGGCACTTGTGCTAAAGGCCAGGCCACACATCAAAGGGCCCTGGTTCACTCCTACTCTACACGTCTGGGTTTTTGGTCTAAATAACCCCGATGGCTGGCCGGTTCACATGGAATACTGAGCTCAGAGGAAGTGCTGTCTTCATTCTTCACAGCAGTAACTGCCAGTTTAGTGGCCTGAGCATCTATGGTAGACATCTGGAGTGGAGCACTGGTCATGACTAAAAGCTGTGATACATGACTCTGAGTAATAGGTGTGGTTATATAACTTGGTGTTTCTCAGTCAATGGGCCACTTTTGGATAGGTGAGCTGCAGGGTACCAATTGGTGGGCTGTGATGCTACTGCTATCAATTACTTGGAAAGCAAAGTGGCTTTGATCGTTTTAGATGAATATGACATAATTTTGTTCCAAAAAATGGCTATGTATTTATGTTCGGTTTATTAGAAAAAAATATGCATTCCAAAAATACTCAGTTGTTTTGTGTAATGCTGTTATTATTCAGTTAGTTTGAATAATGTCTACGTGTTTAATTTGAACAGACCCATGCTACCAGCCAAAATATTTTTAAGGGTGTGTGTGACTAATCTACCTGAGTCTACACACTTGCCTGTTGTATCGAACACTGACAGTGTGTCACGGAGATGGTCTTGTTCCTCTTTGTACCTCTTTTCAAATTCTCTGTTTCTTTCAGTCCCTTGCCGATTATTGTAGGTCCTTAGGTTTGTGTGCTACATGGTGGTTCCCAGTCTTTATTCATTCTCCTGTTCCTTTGGTACTTCCTGTTTGCCCATGTCTCTTGCATTAGCCTGTTACCTTGTATGCCTTGAGTTGCCTTTTACGTATCATTATTCACAATTAAACCCCTTCCAACTCCACTCTGCCTCAGTGCTTCACTTCCATAATCATGACACAATGCCAGAGCTTTAACAACAAGACATGCTTTAATGAGATGAACATAATTTGAAGACCAACAAACGGTAAAACTTTTTCTTTGCTTAAAATCATTGGGAATAAACTACACATTTGTTAGGCAGATGTTTTTACTTTTTAATATTTTTTGGTCTCTATATATGTCCAGAGTTTTCATGTTGCTGCATGGATGCTGTTAATGCACATTGTGGGATTTAAAACTTTCCTGATGACACCACTGTTCATCTGCACATGTACTTTTTGTGATTATCAGTTCATAAAATGTTTTAAATCCACATTAATGTTCATAAATGTTTTAAATCCACATTAATGGTATAGATGTAATACAAAAATGGACAATAAAACAAACACCAGCAATGGATCATTTTCTAAAAAGGAGGTGTGAAGAGCATAAAACTTCTAAATGTAAACCTAACCCAGTTAAATTATCGAAATGTGGTCAGAACATACGATTCCGAATACATCTGATTTGGATTCACAGTGGCAGGTAGTGAGGCTGAACCAGAAGCACAGCAGATGTATTTGCTATTCATATTACTGCATTTACATAGTTAGGATATATTTTATGGAAATAAGTGCATTTATTTCAATAGGTGGGTCTGAACATATTTGCAAGTGAGCTTTAACCTAGAAACGCTGAAAAACCCAGATATATCTGAAAATAAACATCTTGCCCTTAAATACCCAGATAAAACATTAAGATGAGTACCATGCTTACCCACAAATTATCTTATTTCTCTTTATTATCCACCTGTCTGTCCGTTTTCTTCCACTAATCCCGGTCGCTGGGTCAGCAGTCTAAGCAGAGATGTCCAGAGCTCCACAGGCATTCTCCGGCACTCCCAAGCCACATAAGAGATTTATTCTCTCCATCTTGTCTTCCATATGAGACCGACCAAAACTGTTATTGTTTCTTACAGAATGTAAATCTGTATCATTAGACTCTTGAAAGATTGCCTAGGACTGCCAGGCAAAAGGGCTTAAATTTGAAATATTTAGCGAATTTCATAAAAGATGTATAATGTGAGGGGGAGTCACAAGATACAAACTAGAAAATTAGTAGAAGTCACAAAATGTAGAAATGTCTATGAAACAACTACCAGTTGTTTGCCAAAAAATTGACAGTTCTGCGGCAGCATTTTTTCTTAGGCTCTCTATAAAGGTAAAGCTGTGTGTCAAGTACAGGTAGAATAATTGCTGAATTCTTCTTTGCAACAGGAAATGGAGCAATTATTTTAAAAGCTCCTTGAATGTGACCCATGGTGTGAGAATTTTGTTCTTTTGTGCTCAGCCTGATTACACACTAAATATCTGGAGTTGACTTTGACACCTCCTGGTTTAGAACAAGAATTTACAAGGTTTAAGAGCCACATCTCTTTTCAAAGCACTTAGGGGCAAACTTGTTGAGATAAGTGTAAAAAGTTGTACTGAGCTGAGTTTAACTGAACTGAACTGAACAGAATTGATTTGAACTGAACTGGGTGCATCACTGTGGTTCAGTGGGTAACATTGCTTAAAACTTTTAGGGGTTGCAGCTTTGCATCTGGTTCTAAGTGATGTGTGTGTGTGTGTGCGCGTGTGTGTCTGTGTGTGTGCATGTATAGGTTTGGTTTTCTCTCTAGATTCTCTGGTTTCCTCCTACTAGAAGGTCAGGGAGATTGAGATCTCTATAATTCCTTTTGTGTGTGTTCCCCGAGATTGGTTTTGCACCCTGTCCAGGGTATAGCCTGCCAGGTAGAGACTCTAGGCCAATCTTGATCCAATCTACGATAAGCAGTTTCAAGATGAATGATGATCCAACTGAATTGATTTGAACTGAATCTTGAGTGTCTCTTTTTATATTTGAATTGACACTGCATTAGATGTTCAGCTCAAAATTACCTGCCTAAATATTGTGTATGTTTATCTGACACCATTATTTTTGACTGGGTTGAGGCTACTAATAGCAATGCTAATAAAATTGGAGTACTTCATTTTTCCAAATGTTCTGTGCTGTCATGAAATACAACATCTTGTTTGAGCACATAACCAGTTACTGTTTGTACAGGTAGGTAAGATAAAATGTAAGATAAAATGTAAAAGATAACATGTAAGATAAAACAGGCCAGATTAGTAGATCTTTGGACTCGCTTTTAAAACACTTACACTGGTGAGCAGCCATTATATCAGCCTGCAGAATAATCTTCCAACCTGGAGTTTTGTAGCTCGAAGGCCTATGGTCAAATGTTTAAATTTATTTTAGGAGTGTCTAAAAGTGATGGCACAGCGCATGAGAAACTGTAAACATCAGGCAGTTCACCTAAATGTGCACAGACCGTAGCTTTTAATGCTGTGTAAGGCAGCAGAGTTGTAAAACTTACCTTAAATTTAAAGCAGGAAGCCAATTCAGGAAGGTGACTTAAAGGCCTGAGCAATGTTGTACTTTGTTGAATAAAATCTATTTGATATCGCTGATTAAAGAAAAGAAAGTTCAAGATGACCTGAGAAGATAAGTTCCTAAATAAATTCCTAAATTCCATTCTGGACGTTCCCTTTAGCCCCTTTGGGAACAAACTGTTTTCCTGCTGGTTTCAGTAGTGCAACATTCTTTATCTCTTTTTCACCTCATTTTTGACAATTTAGACAGTCAGCTACCCATGATATTTTCACATGGTGCTTTGGTGTTGCTGCAATAATGTTTATGTATATGTTTATTTTGGAATGAATGTGCTTATTTACTAATAATGGCATGACTTTTATGGGGAATTAATTGACTTTAATGGATAACATGTATGTAAGTTGTGTTGTTTATAAATATGTTTCATTTTAGTGTAGCATTAGACAAATACAAATACATTTTTACCTCCATTTTTGCATTAGCACAAGGTTTCAGTTTTCCCTACATCAGTAATTCCTCCTTAATGCAGACTGATGGTGACCATGGGAACCCCCCTGAACATGCACGTAATATTTTGGTCTGGCAGAGGGAATCTGGCAGTTATAATATGATTATGTTTTATATTTCTGATTATACACTTTGATATCTTCATGGACAGCGTTCAATTCACAATCATTAATTCTATAAATTCTAATTTATTTTTTACAGCTAGAAATCACGTTTTCCAATACTTCTGATCGGTATTTTTGAGGAATATTTTGGGTAAGGAGTTGATAGAGGAATTAAAGGAAAACTCTGAGTTAAGGACTACACCTGCGCTCCAAGCGGATTCAGAAAGTGTAAGTTCTCAGGTTGAGCTGGTGACTCTGTATGCTTACTGTCATCTTTAGCTTCAACTAACAGAACTTCTGTTTCAAAAGGATTAAGCAACAGATGATTTTCAGAGGGGTCTGTGGATGATGTCTTTTTCCAACTTTTAATTCATGCACTCTTGACATATGGATGAAAACAAATTTTATTTTCTCGTGATTTTCCCAGGCAGCACCTTATAGGCAAAGAATAGTGCTGGTCCCTGTGGGGATGTACTTGAAAAGGTGTATTTAAAATGAAGGTTATTACATCTGTGAATGCAGTGTGAACTGTTGAGAGGACTCCATAACATGGAGAGTTTAGCATCAAATGTCCACCAATTACTATTTTTTTTCTTCTTCTACATCAGAAGACAACAGAACATCATATTAAACTACTGAAATAGGTGTTTCTATGCTTTGTATATTTGTAACAAACACACACACATATATATATATATATATATATATATATATATCTGTAGATGTATCTAGACATCATATATAAATTTCTATAAATTAATGTTTAAGGTATTATGGTAAGTCTGTTTGGAATCAGTTTCTGCAGTTTGTTTTTTTAATTGACATACATTCCTGAAAGAATGTGCCATTTAATGATATACAACAGCAATTATGCAAATTAATTACGCAAACATGATACTATCAAAATAAGACAGATAAGAAAAATTTCCAGGTCACCAAGATAATAACAGGAAATATGCATGTGAAGTTCAACAATACATAACCTAGAAGATATCAGCTACTTATTAAAATGACGAGTTTCCTTTCTAAATATAATAAACACTGGATTAATGTGATCTTTTCAAAATTAACAGCTGTCATGTTTAATTTAAATCTTACATTTTACCATTAATTGCAGATTTCACTAATGCTATTTGGCCGTAATGCCGATATATTTGTAAGACCATCTATGTTTCGTGGGCTACGACTAACACTAATACTTTAATCCCAGGCCTGCTATACACAGGTAACCAGCTTCATAAATGCATGGTGGGTCTCCTTATGAAGTTCTACTTCCTGGCTTTATGTCTACAGCACCAGATGTTTTCTATCAGGCAAACATCAAGCTTCAGAATATTTGTGAAGACTTAAGGGCGATGACTGAGAATTAAGGTCCTTCAACATCCCAGAGGAGATCCAGCAGCTTTTAAAGGAACGTTGGCTAGCAAAAGCCCTGCAAGGACGTGACTGAATGATGGGGTTGTGGAGTACAACTGCTGTTCCAGGTGAAGACCACTTCTTTCAGGCTGGAGTTTGCTACATCTATGCATATAGTCTATACTCAAACCAAGCCTTTATGGAAGAGGCCAACCAAAACAAAACAGGTCAAAGTGGAAAAAAAACTTAAAACACTGGAAAAGAAACGTGAATGAGTGAGGGTGGCATGAATACAGATTGTGTTTTCAGCGCTAATGGTTTACACTAATACACGGCTTCCACTACATTTTACTTCACCTTGTTTTGCCTCATTACAGCTAGCAACCAACACAGTGCTGGTCTGAGCGTTTTTGCAGAGCGCTTTTTAAGCCACGGATAATGATTATACAGCAGTGCATTTGTGGTTATTTATAAGTACAGTCATTTCTGCACATACTGAAAATAGCTTAAGAAGAGACAATCCACTTATGGACTGGTTAAGACCATAAGGAAAAAGGGGTAAATGATCTGTGTAAATGTAAGAATTGAACTGATAATATCAAAGCATTTCAATTGTGTTACAGACCCATTCAGTAGCTTCTTTGCAGAGCAAACTGAGCATTTAAAATTATACCCAGACTTGTGACATGAATATTTTTTCCAGGAGTTTTTAAAAGTAAAGAGAATATTAAAGCAGACAGCTGTTAAGTTCACGAGGATGTAAGTCTGTTACCAGCTTGACTGTGGGCCTTTTGAAAACATTTGGAACATGGTGTGAGGATTTGATGTTCAAATTACATTAGAAAGTACCATGACAAGAAGCACAGTGAAATCTTAAAAGAGATTACCTGAAATGGGACCGGACAGGCAGCCGGCAGAGTTTGTCTTAATGCGTGTTTAACTGGACAGGACTCAGCAACACAGTGCCTGAGCCACCGAGACCTGTGACATGTGGTAAGTAGACAGAGCATGGAGTGAAGTCAGCTCTGCCCTGTGTGACTCTACTGGTGCACATGCAGATGAGATGATCTCTCAGTGGGTCGTTCTCCATTTGCATGTGAGCTTTCGGCATGTGTTCTGCACTACATATGTCAGGAAGCCTGAAGTGAGGCATCTTTCTTCTCCCCCTATTACTCATGCTGCCCCCCGAGGGCTGAACGTGTGGAGGAAGCCGTTCTCTCAGCTGACACTGCAGGCAACAAACTGCATGATAGACAAACCTGGGATCCCATAAATAACCCAAGTCCCAGGTGATTCCTTCCTGCCCTGATGATCTCAGCAAAGGGCCATGTGCATCAGGCAGGTATCCTTCTGTCCAAATGATTACATTTCTTAAATTTCATCAGTATCATCTGAGTACGTAAAATTACTAATGAGTGTTTAAGGTCCAGCAACAATGCATGATTAAACTTATAACGAGAATTGTGGTCTGCTTAGGAACATCTACCACATGGTATTTTACACAATTATTAGTTGTATATAGATTTACTTATTTAAGATTTTTAAAAGAGTACGCATGTATGGGAGTCTCTGTAAAACAGTGAACTGGTTAAGCAAACCTACTTACTTTTGCTCTGCATTACACGGGCTTTGTCCTCTTGTGCTTAGAGCACTCACTTCTGAAGGTTTCTTTTCCAAAATGGCAGGAGAGTGTGCCACAGAAGAAGGGTGCGGGATCTCTTCAGGTAACACGCACCTAAGGATGCTGTGATTATTGTGAGCTGCCCTGTGATCCATTCTACATTTTTCCATATGTTCACAAAAACCTGTGACTTTCAGAAAAACTCTGGCTTAAATAGCTTCTGGTGATCCTTCCTGATTGTTTTGGAAGCTCAGAAAAGCTCACATTAATGACTGATGTAGCTGATAACAGCAGCCAGTGCACAGAGAAAACAGACAGGTGAACACAGCATGCTGGTGAAGTGCAGCAAGTTCATGGAGTGATCAGCTAGAGACACATGGTGAGGGTGGTGTCACATGCTACACAGCTTCATGTACTTCTGCAACATGTAGCTTAAAGCAGAGATCAGCCTGGTGGCTCAATGGGTAGAGGCTAGGATGCAAAAGTCAGGCTGGGATGCAAAGGCTTCCTGGTTTGAATCCCAGGTCAGTCCCCAGGTGTCTCTGAGCAAGACTCAATCATTGTAACATGTATGTAAAATGTTGTAAGTCACTTTGGATAAAAGCATCTGCTGAATGAATGAATGCCCTCTGCTCAAAGACACACTATGACATAAATGGATGAAGTATGCCGTTCTTATTCCTTGCCTGGTTTAACTGTATTTCTACACCAGCCCATTGGTTCTGACACCCAGTTTTGTTCATAACTCACTGTTTGGACCTGAACTTTGTTTGACTGTTTGGCTGCTGGGTTATGCAGGCTCCATAAGCCCTTTGGTTGCCAAACAACAAAACCCTTCTGTGAATAGCACCTGAAGGCAGAAGACCTCATACAGCACTTTTTTCTAACTTGTGATGACAGGTGTTTTTTTTTTTCTTTTTTGTGCTCACTGTCCCCTTTCTTGAATTCTGTTCTCTGAGCTCATATTTGTTTCAGTAGCAGCAGAAGTGTATCATCCCTGTTAGTGTTTTTTTATAAGTACCACTAGAACAGGGTCTGAGAAATTTTTAAGCAAAGGGTCAGTAATAAAACTCAGCTCCCCTTGAGGGTCGACCACCTGAATACATCACAGACCTGTCAATGAGATTTGTGTGGGATTTATACAGAGTGTAAAAAAAACAGGGGAGGGGACATTTTATTAAATAACATTTTAATGTAGCTTTGGAATTCAGAAGAGGAATCAAACAAACTGTATACTGATTATTTTACAATCCTGGTTATTTTCATTTTACAAAGTAGTATCATTAGGCTGATTAATTTTGTTTTCTTTTCCAGGCTTTTTCTGTTAACTTCCTGCTTCAAAATATGACAAAATGCATTGTTTAGCAGGCCAGTGTTAATGCTTGCAAGGTAGAGTAGCCTACAGTAGAATACAATAGCCCATTCTTAGTAAATTGCAGGAGGACCATCTACTGTTGGGCAAGGAAATGTATTATTCGGGACTTGATATTGTTTTCCCACAGGAAATGTATTATCAGAAACTTCACACTGTTTTCTCGCAGGACTTACTGTGTCAACTGGCTACTGTACACACCAACCGGTGCTGTCTGTACTGCTTAGTAGCCATTATGTGGGCTCACAAGGAATGGTGGGGATGGAAGAATCATAAATTTGACAGTGTTCATGGAGGTTTAATGACTTCGGGCTCACAGGTTGACCCAGCTGCCCATAATCGTGTTCAGTGCTGGGGCAGGGATAAGTCTCTAACACAAACTGAACTTAACGGCAACTATTTAAACATAGCCAACTGTGTATATTGTCGGTTTGTCTGAATAAACCTCCTTAAAAAATGTTTAGAGCTAATAAAATTTGACTGGAGGTTGGTATATGGGCTGGGTTTTATGTTTTTATATTGTGTCACTCTCCAGTTTGCTTTTCTGTGCTTGAGAACGAGGACACACAGGGTCAGTACTCGAGTTGAGGGGGGATGAGGGCGGATGGCATCCCCCCTGAAATAAAAACGGTCAAAATCCTCCCCCTTCTAAAAACGGTCATCCCCTCGTTCCACGATAAACGATAAAATCCACCACCCCCCCGATTTTTTTTTACAATTCGACTACTGCACATGGCGTACACTATGCTGACAGCAGGGAAACTCTGAGTCATTTAATCAAGCTTAACAGAGCTGATTGTATCATAATTAGTGTCTCAGAATGCTTGTTGTACCAGTCAAGACCATAAGCTTGAAACTGAATGTACAAGACTTATGTAGCTAACATTACGACACAGCACTTCCCCCACAACGTTTCAGAAAGAAAAATGTAATGTCAGTTAAATGTCACCATATGAAGTAATTTACATAAACTAAAGCAAAGAATTAAACCTCTGTAGCATTAACTTATAAAGAATTAACCTACCAACTGTTAATTGATAGGAACACAGACTATGACAGACCCACTAGGTTTTCATAAGGAGAGTTTTTTATGTAGAACCTTTGGGGTGACCTGCAACAAGATCTCAGAATATAGTGCAATTGAGTGGTGTCCAAGGACGATGGGATGGAATATTTTTTTTTTGGGGGGGGGGGGGACTGTTAATTGTTTTTTGTCTATTTTTAATTTAAAGCTACTCAATGAAACATTCATATCTTGTTAAGACTTTCAGAGAAGGTTAAAATTGATCTAGATAAACTATCAATTGGAGGTGTTACTCCTTTAAAGTGGTAATAAAATGAAATTATCTTAACAAGCTTAGCATACCAGTAGACAAAAGTAATTTTGAAAGCATAGGATTTATTCAAAATGCATGAAAATATGTAGCTTCCCTATGTAGCAGCGCTAAGATAAAGCAGAACGTGAAGGCAAAGCATCACTTATTTTGGGCCAGGGAGCAGGAACAGTGTTCAGCAAGAGTGTCACAGGGAATCATCTGAGTTATGGTGTAAGCTTATGTGGAGGACAAGACGTGAGCATGAAATCACAGCTCTAGGGTTTCAATATGACCAGCTATATGGTTTACAGTATACTGTCACTGAGTAGGCACTTAAGACAAATCTAATTCTAATAAATTATGCTCTGTGATAGGAAAGTTTAAAAAACAGGTAAATGTGATGGAAATACTGCACTGAATTTTGAACAGTGTAATGTTTTGGGGAATGTATGCATAGAGACAAAGACTGAGTCTAAATGCAGAAGGGTTTATTCAGACAGAGAAGGTCAATACATGAGGCAGAAATAACAAAAGAGCATAAATCAGCAGCAACAGCCACTAACCCCATTGTAGAGCTACGCACTACAACACAAGATCGGCATATATAGGGATGAGAAGGAAATGGGAAACACTGATTGGATTAACATAGCTCACAAGGGGTGGGCAGAATGAGGAAACACATGGGAACAAGGGAATTGGCAACATCTGGAGGACAGAGCAGAGTATGACAAGTGCAGGACAAAACAAACAGGCACAGTAGTGTGAGGACAATGGGAAAGAAATTTGGCAGAGGTGTTACATCGGATGCCCTTCCTGATGCAGCCCTCCCCATTTATCCAGGCTAGAAATCGGCACAAAGTGTACACCAGCTCATGCGTCCCTGGTGGCTGGGGTAATGTGAAAGATGGTGATTAAAATGAATTCGTTTCAATCTTCGCATACTTACACATTAACAAAACATTATTACGCACCGCAGTGGCCAGTAAGGTTTGCAATGATCATTACTTAATTAATCCGTAGTAAGAGGAAATAGTGATAATCACATGAAGCCCATGATTTTCCTCACAGCAGTGGTCCAGTCTACAGGCTAAACAACTGAGGAAGTGAGTAATAACAAGCAGTAGCCCAGTCGACAGGCAAAACAACTGAGGAAGTGAGTAATAACAAGCAGAGGTCCAGTCGACAGGCAAAACAACTGAGGAAGTGAGTAATAAAAAGCAGTGGCCCAGTCTACAGGCAAAACAACTGAGGAAGTGAGTAATAACAAGCAGTGGTCCAGTCTACAGGCAAAACAACTGAGGAAGTGAGTAATAACAAGCAGTGATCCAGTCGACAGGCAAAACAACTGAAGAAGTGAGTAATAACAAGCAGTGGCCCAGTCTATAGGCAAAACAACTGAGGAAGTGAGTAATAACAAGCAGTGGCCCAGTCTACAGGCAAAATAACTGAGGAAGTGAGTAATAACAAGCAGTGGTCCAGTCTACAGGCAAAACAACTGAGGAAGTGAGTAATAACAAGCAGTGGTCCAGTCGACAGGCAAAACAACTGAGGAAGTGAGTAATAACAAGCAGTGGTCCAGTCTACAGGCAAAACAACTAAGGAAGAGAGTAATAACAAGCAGTGGCCCAGTCTACAGGCAAAACAACTGAGGAAGTGAGTAATAACAAGCAGTGGCCCAGTCGACAGGCAAAACAACTGAGGAAGTGAGTAATAACAAGCAGTAGTTGGGTCTCAGTATCTACACTTATTATAGACTGTATTGTCCACATTGCATCCAGTGTAAAAATGTAATCTGGCACCAGTTTAGCTGTGGCTAACTGGTCCAGCACAGTGGTCCCCAACCACCGGGCCATGAACTGGTACAGGGCCACACAAAAAGAATAACATATGTTTAATTTTTTTTAATTTGATACCAGGTCAAACTGAAACAAAACAAAATGTGCATTCTTTTAATTTAATTTCCATTCATTGACTAAGGGAGGGTCAGAGTTATGGTTGCACCCAATGATTCTGTGTTATGGTGAATTGGGTTTATTAGGCATGATTATGTACACATGCAATGGCTGGTCCGTGGTGCAAAAAAGGTTGGAGACCGCTGGTCTAGCAAACTAGAGTATGACATAAATAGAGACCATAGTACAAATTATCTGGACTAACTCAGGGAAGTATATACACTTAGGTGTTCCATTGCCATCCTCTGTATATTTTTCTGATAAAGGATTTTGAATTTGAGGCACAGAAAGGGTAGAGGGATTTCATCAGTATGACACACGTCCTAATGACCCACTACCTTATCGTGTTTTTGTAATTATTAAGAGATATGGGCAGTGTAAAGACATTTTTGATCCTAATTAAACCTTGTACATAGTGGGAGGAGAGATCTATATTGTGTGACTAACATGTGGTTGTCTGGATACAAACAGAAAATGATCCATATGGTACAGGGACGTGGAAGAGGGCGTAAATTACGCTATGTGTGTTATGAGCTACCAGCATGTGCGCTGTAAACACATAGTCATGGGCTACACATTCAGATCTACATGCGCATGTATGGACAAACAGAAAGACATCCAGTGTCTGGATAACCACTTTCAGAAGCTGCATCATGACCGCCCGCTGTCTGTTCAAACAAATGTAAAACTGTCATTTCCTGTTTTCCAGTGCAGAAATAACAGCATTAGCAGAGAAACCCCACAGTCCTACATGATAATTATTGCGTTTACATCTACAAACCAGGTGTGAAAAACAGTGTTCTTTTTCCCATCTTAAGCTACTCTAATCTGACATTTGGTTTTATTAAATTGGGCAAATGGGAATTTTTAAAAACTTGTGACTTGTTTTGGCATCCTGCATAGCAATTAAAATAAGGTGCCTTTTTGCTGCTCAGAGCCTTTTCCCTGACTCTGAGATTAAAGTCAAGTTTGTCGACATAGTTAATTTTCTTCTGCAGTTCCGTCATTCCCTGAGATGTGAAGTTGTAGTTATGCCGAGTTAAATCACTGCTGCTAAAACACAATTAATTGCTGTGCTGCAATGTTGGTGATTATTTTTCACAGGTGCTTCTCCTTTTCATTATTTCCTTTTGAAGCTGGCAGTAAAGGTATAACTGAAGCACAACCCCATACTGATAGTCAATCATCAGCTGCAAATTGTTATTACAGCAATATTTACCCTTTCCATCGCAATATTAAATATCAAGACTATAGAAAATATTCTTCCCGATGGCTTGTTTCATAAGAATGTACCGATATGTCTCTTCAAAGTGTGAAGTCTTGGTGAAAGTCAAAGACATACAAAGCAGAACTTTGATTCATATTCAGCACAAACACGCTGCGTGCTCTAGTAGAAGGTCAGGCCTGAGCGTATCCTCGGCAACCACAACCTCCCCGCTTCCGCAAAACCTTCAAAGTCAAAGGCAGTCAAGGAAATGGCTTTAGTTGTCATTCAGTCTCCAATGTGGTCATTAGACTGCTGCACTTGCACGGACTGGGAGAATTTGCCGACTTTGTCAACGATTTAAGATTGTCGTGTGCTAACACGGGAGGTGTTTTGAAACATTGGAGTTGCTCCTGGACATTTTTATCAGCACTTTTCCCAGTGTCAGCAGTGGCTGCATAGCAGACCCCATGACCCGTTCCAATGCCCAGTCAGTGATGGTTTACCCTTAGGCACCTGAGCAGGGTCCTAAAGCATCTGTGTACATGACCCACGGGGGAGGGCAAGTTTCGCCCTCACCGAGTCAGCCTCAGAAAAAAAAACACTAACTCAGCTCTCTTTCCTAGGCCTCAGAGGGAGACAGGCTTTCCATTTCCTGACATTTTGATGAATTTACCTTTCAAAGGGTCCCAGGCCTAGGTAAAAGTGGTCACTAAGTGTATTCCGCCATCTACCACATGTGCAGTGAAATAGAATCTTTGTACCATACATTAATTTTCTTTGTGTTACCTGCAATTATCCATGTATATTTTATCACCTTTTTAATGAACACACTCAATTTTATTTTAGTTCATTTTCATCAGCCTCCCTGTGGAAGGATCGGTCAGGTTAGTTTATCACTGCAGGCCTGCAAGCTCATCATTTCTCATTTACTTAATTAACAGAGGTTGCAGGAAATGAACTAAATGCATAGTTTCATGATCATGCACCAAATATGAAAAATGTGAGTCTCCAGCAGAAATGGAGGATTAAAAAATAGGGGTGCTTGAATTTGTTGTCCACGACCCTTTTTGTTGTTGTCGTACCTGCTGTCTAGACAACTTTGACAAAGGAATTTGTTATCACAAGTTCATTACACCTCATATGTTTTGCTAAATTTTGACTGCCAGTCAGATCCCTTGATTGTCACAAGCTGTTTGGTTCCAAGTTAAAAATAATTATTTCAAGATCCTGACGTAAGATCAAGTCACTTTTCCACTGGGACGTGATTAGTAAACGTGGTTAGTAAACACTAATGATGTGCATTTATGAAGATATTTGTGCTTGTCAACAAAGTTGTCCTCTTCTTCTTCTTCTAACTGCTTCTATTAGAGGTTGCCACAGCAGATCATCCAACTCCATCTCTCTGTCCTCTGCATCTTCCTTTGTCACACCACCCACCTACATGCCCTCCCTCGCTGCATCCATGAACCTCCTCTTTGGCCTTCCTCTTCTCCTCCTGCCTGGCAGCTCTATCCTCAGCATACTTCTCCAAATACACCCCACATCTCTTCTCTGAAAACATTCAAATCATCTCTCCTTTCTCACTTTGTTTCAGCACCACTGCCTCCAAACCATACAGCATAGCTGATCTCACTACTGTATTGTAAACCTTTAACCTAGATAAAATCTCCACCACCATTATCGACTCGTACCTCCATCCCCCCACTGTCTCTGAACACACCTTCCCTCTCTCCTTTTCCTTCACCAATCCAATATTGAAATCCAGTTGATTGTTATATTTGAGTTGGCACAGGTTTTATGCCAGGTGCCCTTCCTAACACAACCCTCCCACTTTATCCGGGCCTGGGACCAGCACTAAGTGCACTGTCTTGTCCAACTCTAGTAGCTGGGATGAGATAACACTAAAATGCCTGACATAAATAATGTTTGTTTACAGTCAAAATATTTTAGGAATTATATCATGGTTTATGTGGTGATAAATATATGAACTTTAATAAGAAGAAATGTATGACCTAATACGTAAAAAGAATATGAAGGACACAAAAATGCCCTTTTATAGTTTTATTAAAGATACTGATCCAACATCCACTGTCTGCTGAAGCAAGAATACGAAACGAGATTAAATTTCATTGTCAATGTATAACTTAAACACAGATAGTTCCATAGAGACAACGGAACACAGATAGTTCCATAGAGACAACTGAACACAGATAGCCCCATAGAGACAACTGAACACAGATAGTTCCATAGAGACAGTTGAACACAGATAGCTCCATAGAGACAACTGAACACAAATAGTTCCATAGAGACAGTTGAACACAGATAGCTCCATAGAGACAACTGAACACAGATATTTCCATAGAGACAGTTGAACACAGATAGCCCCATAGAGACAACTGAACACAGATAGCTCCATAGAGACAACTGAACACAAATAGTTCCATAGAGACAGTTGAACACAGATAGCTCCATAGAGACAACTGAACACAGAT
>JABJVR010048265.1:60494-103146 GCA_025773905.1 Chitala chitala
AGAGACAACTGAACACAAATAGTTCCATAGAGACAGTTGAACACAGATAGCTCCATAGAGACAACTGAACACAGATAGCTCCATAGAGACAACTGAACACAGATAGCTCCATAGAGACAACTGAACACAGACAGCCCCATAGAGACAAATGAACACAGATAGCTCCATAGAGACAACTGAACACAGACAGTTCCATAGAGACAGTTGAACACAGATAGCTCCGTAGAGACAACTGAACACAAATAGTTCCATAGAGACAGTTGAACACAGACAGCCCCATAGAGACAACTGAACACAGACAGTTCTATAGACACATTCTCTCAATGTCACAAAACAACCTCAAAAATCTGGTAGCGTCTCCATCGATACAGTGCACACATACTGGCAAAAACCGCTTATCAACTTTATAAAATGATAAGGTCAATGATCAATTATTGTTTGCTGTGAAGTTTAAATTTTTGCATGTTTTTGTGTTTAAATACCAAATATTGCTGCTGTAATTGTTAAATGTCAGGGGTACTGCCTGACTGAGCACTGACCTTTTCCCTTGTTAAGGGCCAGCCCCTAGCTCTCACTTGGTCAGTTTCAGCTGTGTCTTGTTTTCATCTGGTTGGGTGTTTTTGTTTGATGTTTTTTTCTGTCTTGGTCATTGTATAGCATAGCTTCTGCTACGTTTAGGATTCTGCTTATTATTTAGCACATATGGCATTTTTGTTTGCTGTTCACTTTTAATTTTTCTTAAACTTAACTTTATTCTTTCTCCCTTTAGGCCTTTCTCTAACTGCCTTCAGGGGGAGCACAGCCAAATATGTTCATCACTGGGAATTATTTCTGCAAATTGCAAGTGCTTGCTATTGTCAGCTTCTTTATTTCAAATAGTAGCAAGTGCTTTATTTTGCTTACAGGTTCTCTTGAGACTGTTGCTGAAATAAATTCCTCTGGTTTGCTATTCATTTGAGGTAAGGAGCCTGACACGTCATGAAAAAGAATGTTGCTTTTGTTCCCACCTGCCATTTGTAATTAAATTTAACAATGTTACTCACCTGTTACAGAAATGTGCTGAATTAACATATTTGACAGCTCTTTCAGCTGCTGGGCAGAGGCCGGTGGGGGGGTCACTTTCAACACTTTTTTAATATTAAGACGTGCGGAGGAAAGTAGCAGACTTCGAAGGCATGATGAAATCATTCATTTAGTGTTTAGAGGCAAGTGTCATTGATAAAAACCGTTAGTCGTATGTACTCCTTGTGAACCGAGACGTCCACAGTAAAGATTAAAAGGGTAGAAAGAGCCAGAAAAATTTTTTTTTATACTGAATGACAGGTCATGGCATGCAACATGATATAGTATTTTCTAACTTTGCTTTGGCGTGCTTGGCTTTTACTCTCAGTCACATGACCTCCAAAGTGAGATCTGTTCATTTAGTTTTGTTCGACTTCATCTTTTAATTTACCTCATGAATGAAAAGGCTATTTAATTTTTGGTCTGTACTGCATAGTGTGAGATGGTTACAAAAGAAGAGAACAAAAGTGTCTTTTACCATGAAAATAAATAGACCAGTAAATAGGCAAATGTTAAATTTCTAGTAGAGGTAATTTAAAAAAGATGTGTTCACACTGATGGTTATTAGAACTGTAAAGTGTTGCTTGTTAAATTTCGTTTTGATTGTGTCACTGTCGCTGCCATCACCATGAAAGATGTCAGGGATACTAAAAGTGTATCTGATGTCACTTCCTGTTCAGGCCTTTCCCTGACTGCCTTCAGGGGACGTAGAGATGCCTTTCCAGTGTTCATATACAGTATTTCCAATCATCAGACCAGTGATCTGTTTTTAAGGTCTTGAGTTGTTTTGTTGAAAACATGATGCAGAAATGTGGAAAACTTTAAATGTATATTAAAGTTAGCAGGTCTGCACTCTGAGTTACAGAGCTTTAATGCCAAACATCCTACAGTTAGCGGCTGGGGTTGATGTGCTTTTTTTAATGGGGAAAGGTAAAAAGAGGATGGTCTGTTTGAAGAAAGGAAAATGGTTGTTTTTAAAGCAGTGCACTGGGTTTCATCTGGAGGGAAAAGGAGAGAGGAAACGGATTTGTTCTCTCCTCAAAGTGAGAAAGACAAGCTGGCGCTGATTAATCTCCTGCAAGTCACAGATTTTACACAATGATTGATTTTTTTGTGATTGGTGGATGATTTTTTTGCCCAGATTCAGGTGAGGTTTTGTTTCCTTGGCTGTTGAGTAATCTATTTCATTATCCTTCAAGCACCTGGTCCTTCCCCACCAGAAAACAGTACACTGCTCATTTTACCTTGTGTGTCCTGTAAGTTTGTATAGAAACGTGATTGAAAATAATCTACTGGGAATGGCTTTTTTGTTTCCCTTTGCCCTGCAGTGCTGATTTGCTGTAAAATGCTTTTGTCTCAGGTTGTCAGACAGAATTAATTGAGGTGTGTGTGTGTGGGGGAGGGGGGGGGGCTTTCTGACATTGCTTGTGAGGCCCATCTGAAGCTGCATAGTGATTTTTAGCTGCATTTATAAAGTTGAGTAAAGTGAAAGAAGAAATTTTGAAGACAAAATAATGACTACCATTTTCTTTTTTTTTTTTTTTTTTTACTTTGCGGTGAAGGAGTATGTCTGAATCACACGTGTGTGTGTGCTGCCTAACGTGAGCTTTAAAAGTTTGTGATTCTGACACGGTTCTCTTTGGACCTGGCACAACCTAGCCCAGAGTCTGGTAAAGCTGCAGACTCAGTTTAACAACACGCAGCCGTGTGTTACAGAACGTCTACAGAACAGTGACGAGGGAAGAAATTGGGGCTGCTGTCCATGGTGCTGAACCTCACCTTGTCAGCTCAAATACAGACAGAAACCCTCACAGTTTTGGATTTTATGCCAAAATGTCACACTGGACCCAAGATTTCACCTTGCTGAGCAGCCATGCAACTGCTGCCACTCGCATTTCAGTCTGCTGCTGCACATTTGATACAGTCAATATGCATGTACAAAATTTACAAACACTTCTGAATTCTCTTGCCTTGTCAATCAGAGAACCTAGCAAACATGGAAAGTACAGTAGAGAGCTACTCAGCATGTTATTTGATAGTCACAGTCCTAACCTCTCAGAAAACTGGGGCCTTTCCTTGGTTTCTGCCCCCACAGACTTTTCAAGTCAAATGAAGAAGCCCCCACTCCTGTTTAGTATGGCCAAAGGCAATTGCCTTCTCCAGAAAATGATTCTGACAATGTCTTTGCTGGCCCCAATCAAACCATCCCACCCAAGAGCCCTCAGAAGTTGGAACCAAAGGGCAGTATGGAAATGGGCTGGTTCTGAGAAGGCTGTGGGTAGTGTGATGCGGGTCATGGTACACTCAGCAGCAGAGCTTAAAATGTGCTAAATTACAGCCCAGTGCCCGACACATTACATTCCCCTTCTGAGTCTGCTTCCCCCAGTCCCATTACTAGCTGTAAAGGGAATTGGGTTTAAACGTGCATATATGCTTACAAATGCCAGCCCCCTTTATGCTAGAATCTCAAGTTTTGAGTTAAGAGCGCACTGCCGCTCTGTGCCTCCAACATAACTATTGTTATGTTCAGTTTTGAATTTTGAATAAAAGTGCCCACAGGCTGTGAATATTCTAGTGTTCTAATCAGAGGTATTCTGCGAAAACATCTACATGTGCCAGGCAGTATAAAGTCAATCACCCTGCATGCAGAAAAAGAGGAAGAAACAGCTTTATTGTCATTGTGTGCATATACATGTTACAATGAAATCTGTAACAACAGCCAGCAACACATGATTAATCTTGGTGTCACACAATAACCAGTTAATCTCACCATCATTAGGATATAATGCCTTAATATAACCTAGAAAATAAATTTGTGGAAAATATGGTTTTGTGTAGATTACTCAGTGAAACCATACATCCAATTGTACTTGTCATTATCCTTATCATTTTTTCTTTACCCTTCATTATGTGTGGTTTTTGTTGAATTATTTCCCTACATCACCTTTCACCTACTTGTCCTGCGATACAGAAGTTAATGTGCAATAAATACAAAGGAAATCCATTTGTGCATTTCACTAATAATCACTTGATTAAAACAAACACATGTAATGGTTAGTGCTGCTTCTGGGGTACAGCTGCACTCTGGCTGTCGTTGTTCTTCATCTGAGGTCTCATCCTGATTGTGTATATCCCACAAACAGTTAATTGTGGTGACTGTACATCAGAGGTCTGGTAGCATTACAGGTGGATGTCCTATACCACCAGAATGTAAAAGGCCTGACTTAATTATATATAGCTGTCCTAAACCACCACGACATAAGAGGACTGACACCATTATATACGGATGTCCTATACCACCAGGAAATAAGAGGACTGACATTCTTACGGAGGTACGTCCTACACAACCAAAAGATAAGAAGTCTGACATCATTACTGATGGATGTTCTATACTACCAGGAGATAAGAGGTCTGACATCATTACAGGCGAATGCTCTATACCACCATGAGATAAGAAGTCTGATGCCATTATACACAGATCTCCTATACCACCAGAAGATAAGAGAGCTGACCTTGTTTCAGATGTACACCCTAAACCACCAGGAGAAGAAGCCTGACATCATTACTGATGGATGCTTTATACTATCAGGAGATAAGAAGCCTGTCTTGTGCAGACTTGTGTTGTGTTCCTTCTTTATGCAATATAAACACTTTGATTAAAGAACACGGACCGTATTTGTGAACAGTTCCAACGTGACCAGTTTTGAAATGCAGTTCTGTAGGGCAGGATCAGAGCGCAGGATACAAGTGTTATTTCTTAAAAAGAGCAAATGCAAAATTGGGACAACACTTGCTTTTGAAACTCACAGTGTTAATAAAAAAATAACGAAAAACAAAACCTGACTCAAAAATTTATAACAACTTAAGGATCCTCAAGACCCATGTGAATCCAACACACTTTAGTATATAGCAATACTCTCGGCCTGTCTCTCATTAACCCAGATGGCTCTATTAACACTCACAGAGGCTGGTAGAGTGACCACAGAATGCTGCCTTTTGTTACCTCTGGCATGTTTTGCCCCAGGGTGTGGGAGCTCAATTCAGTCCTACCCTCTCCACTTGCACTGCCAACTATTACATAGTAACTACAACCACTAATAACTGACTTTCACAATTGCTTTAGTAGCAGGGGAGCACATCTACAGGTTATGTTCAGTGAGGGAATGCAAGACATGAATCTTCTAATCCTCTACTTCCATAACTAATACTATTGCATAGGCTACTCGTTTTTCTGGTGAGTCTTTTACGGGTTGTCACAACTTCATCAGATTTTTTTTTTTCTCACTGTCAGTCATTTGGCATGCATCCAAAGATGAGTTTGCTTAAACTACTATGCCAACACTCAGACAGAAGTGCTTGAGACTTTTCGGATTCAGCTGAATAGAGATCTGGGTTTACTCATAAAAACCACTGCCTTAAAAGCACATTTGTTTTTTCAGATCAAACTGCAGAGCTACACAAAGCCTTTTCCTGTACGAGTTGAAAAGTAGATGCAGTTTGTTTTCTTGTCAGCGCTCCTGGATATGTGTATAATTTCAAAACACATCTTTCAGATGAATTGTCACTCCTGCGTCTGCTGCAGCGCATGGACAGCTCTTGCTGCACGAAAACACCTTGCTGTAAACCCTGTTTATTTTATAATCAAGGCAGACCATAACTTGCGGTGTCACAGGGCACAAACTGTACCTGGTGACCTTGTGAAAAATGACACAAACACACACCTGTCTTCATGCACAAAGTTATCTATAAAAGCTTATACATTAAGCTTATTCTTTATTGCCAAAACTGTGGTAAAATAGATTGATCCCCATCCATATTTGCATTGATTCCAATTCCGTATTGATTCAGTTGTCTTTGATAGTTTCCTCCATTCCACCTGTCATAATTAAAGTTCCTCACTCTCTCTCCTACCTACCCTCCCTGTCCTTCCCTCCTCCTTTCTGGACCTTTCCCAGTTTTACTGCGGAGACCCCACAGAGATGTGGTAAAGAAGGTGGCAAAAAATGAATGCAGCTCCTTTTCAACCTGGCATTTTAATAACTTCTGAAGTTTTCACATTGTATTTTCAAGGTTGCGATATTCAATTTTATTTGCACTGTTTTCTCAAGGTTGCAATGTGGTTTGCAAGTTACCATTATTAAGCTGTGTGCTGTGATTTTGTATATATTAACAGTCAGTAGCGAAAAGAGAAATTCTGAAATGCTAAACTTTGTCCTGCAAAAGTTTTAAATGAAAACCATTAAGACATTGCATAAGTAATTAAAACCTGCTTCAAAATATTTCACTAAAGGCTATTTGATTCATATTTTACATACTTCCCATCTGCACTTGCTGGAGTAATTAAGTGGGAAATTTTTACTGCTTAAGCAAGACATTTAATAAGTGCATCAGCATGACTGACATTTTGTTCAGCTGTGCCTCAGCTGTAACACTGGGCTGATTCTGAATAAATGTACCAACCCTGACAGAGTTAGTCCACGTTGCTGTCAAGTGTCTTCACCGAACATGCATGTGTCTTCAAGCTAATTGGATTCATTGTGCCCCACTAAATTCCCAAAGCTGTGATCCTTTCAGTATTACAACAAGAATCATACAAAATAAAGAGCATGCTTCCCAAGCACCAACAAAGCGCCTCTGTTCCGGTCCAGGTGTGAAGCTATCTCAGTTGAACAACAAGAGTGCAGATCAGCCATGCTCAGTAGCAGCCTTTCTTATTTGACACTGTGGTGGGGGGCTTCTGTGGATTCATCCACAGCACAGTGCGAGTAACCTAAAAACTAATTTTGAGAGGGTTTACATGGGTTCAACTTGACCAAAGCAAACACTGAGTGTTAAATTGCTTTTGTCTGTACTTTTCAATTCAATTCAATTCAATTTATTTCTATATAGTGCCTTTTACAATAATGTGCCTCAGAGCACTTTACACAAGAAATTGCAGATATTAAGGAATAAACAGTAGGAATAAAAACAAATGAAGCCAGAAAACAGCAGCAGAGGAGAGGAACTAAAAACTCCACAGTGTGGAGAAAAAAACCTCTGAGGGCCCATACTTTTGTACGAACAACCCCCTTCCCCAGACTCAGACCTCCAGCCCGGAGATCTCAGCACCCTTTTCAGCACCATATGAGGTTTCATGTTACCGTATACACTGATGAGCCATGACACTATGACCTTATATTGAGTAGGTCCCATTTTTGACCCCAAAACAACCCTGACCATCAAGGCATGGACTCCACTAGACCTATCTATCTGACACCAAGCCATCAGTAGCAGATCCTTAAAATCCTGTAAGACCTCCATGGACCAAAAACTTGTTTTCCCAGCATATCCCACAAAAGCTCAACTGGATTGAGATGTGCTAAATTTGGATGCCAACTCAACACCTCAAATTTGTTGTGCTCCTCAAACCATTCTTGAACCAAGTTTGCAGTGTGGCTGGGCACATTATCCTGGTGAAAGAGGTCATTGCCATCAGGGAATACTGTCTCCATGAAAGGGCATCCCCATGAATGGCAGGACCCAAGGCTTCCAAGCAGAATAATGCCCAAAGTATCACACTGCCTCTGCTTGCCTTCTTCCCATAGTGCCTCCTGGTGCCATTTCTTCCCCAGATAAGTGACAACACACACCCGACCCTCCACACAATGTAAAAGAAAACATGGTTCACGGGACCAGGCCACCTTCTTCAATTGTTCCGTGGTCCAGCTCTGATCTTCACGTGCCCATTGTAGGTGCTGTTTGCGGTGGACACAGGTGAGCATGGGCACCCTCACCGATTCTTACACTTGCCCATTTTTTCTGCTTCCAACACATCTTCAGGGACAAAATGTTCACTTGCTGCCTAATATATCCCACCCACTTCCAGGTGCTGCTGTAAAGAGATAACTGATGTTATTAATTTCGCCTGTCACTGGTCATGATGTTCTGGCTGACTGGTGTATATGACAAACATGACAAAATCCACACAAAATTAATTTTGCTTAGACATGTGATTCAGGTTGACGGCTACACTAAGTTGCCCCGAATGTTTGAGTGTGTGGCCACCCTGAGTTGGGCTCATACTCCACGCAGGTTCTATTCTTCTTTTCAAACTCTGTTGCTTTGCTGAGGTTACAGGCCCTTATAATTCCTTAATTCAACAAACTGTCAGAAAGCAGAGGTTGGCTCAGACTAAGAATCATTATTTCTGAAAAGAGAAAAAAAACGCTCCCAGATAACCCGTATTATTCATTCATTTTATTTATTAACAATAAATTTGAAAGAAATATTTAAAATACGCCAAAACTGAGTGTAATAAAAGAATAAAACCTATACTTTTCGCACAATCAAATTGAAACCATTTTTCCTGACTAAGACTGCTCAAAAATTACTAAGTACATTGTATTTTTTTTCCTTTTCAATAATACAAGCCATTCACTTTTTTAATAATTTAAAAACTTAACCAGCTAAACGCAAGATGTAAAATGAGGACACTTAGTCAATGTGAGAGTTTGCCAGGTCAGCCAGGCTCAGGATCTCTAACTGGAGAAGTTATGAGGGGTAAAGAAAAAATAGTCTGTCGAAATGCCGTTATTAAAATCGCCGACACAACCGAGCCGAGAGGAAGCCAGCGACTGGAAAGGTACAGAAATACATCACTCTTCATTTGGAAGTGAAGTCTGCGGTTTAAACACCCATTATGGAATGCTGAATAAAATCAATTTGTACCTGACAGCTGCATGTAACGTACGGCCTGTGGGGAGGGCCCCCAAATCTGACGCTCTGCTCGTTCGACTGGCTTTATGAGATCTATAAATCAAGGAGGCAGCCCCCAACCTTAACGCATTCAGCTGTAAAGCGGCTTTCTATATCTAACCTGTCCTCATACAATGGGAGTAGTCACGCCAGAGCTGCACACGTACATGTTCTACACACTATGACGAATGTACATCGTTCAGAAGTTGTACGGTACTAATATAGTATTAAAACTTGAAACATATTAGTCCTGAAGAAAGCCAATGTGTCGCACCTGGAATAAAAGAATATATAAGGAACCTGCAAGCTTGACTGCCAGTGACACAATAATTATCCTGCTTCCCAAGGACTATAATTCATTTAGCATTAATTACATACACAACTGAAAGTCCAAACTGGAAACATTTATCATGCTATAGAGCGCATAAATAAATTGTTTGACCTCACACATTTTGGGTGTTAAGGATTTCTTCCAATATAGTGCTATCCAAGGTTACAAAAATAAAACCTTTTCATTAACCGTGTTTCGTGTAATTACTAAACTTTAAAACTGTGTCATGTATTACCAGCTTCCTGCGTATTTCCAGTCTGCTGTTCATGTGGCGTTTTTGGATGTCGGCCCTGCAGTGAACCACAGACTGAGCTGGCCTTACTGTGAATAATATGTTGGAAGATCTATATATTTAATTTGGTATACTTAGCTGTTTTTTAAAAAGTGCAAGCACAGAAGGAAACAGTAAATGCATATCACACCACATGGTGGGCAGGTGGTGGGTGTGGGGGTGTCATAAAATCACATTTGTCTTGCTCTGACTGTGAATGTGGTCACACCCTGTGTTGCTACAAACACCTTTCTGTGGCCACCTGCACGTACAGTGGCACAATTTCCTGTAGCATCATGCTATAATCCTGCCTGTAATTTGAAAGGGAGAGCGCGCGTGTGTGTGTGTGTGTGTGTGTGTGTGTGTGTGTGTGTGTGTGTGTGTGTGTTTGTCTTACAGGAAAGCCCAGTCCAGTGTACATCCACCTCTTCACTCAGTGCATTTGGCAAATACTGCACACAAAAAAAGTGTAATAGCTAGTCTGTTGTGCTGCTGCACAGTGTGTATCTTCTTGCCTAAAATGGAAAAACACAATTCTCAGTCAATACTTTTATAAGGTGTACATAGAGAAAATTATTTACTGATCTGTCTAAGAGCACAAATCACTGCTCGCCTTAGGAAATACATTGTGAGTGTTCTGCATTCCTTCACAGCCCCCACCCCCCCGCCCCTAGTGTGCAATCAGATCAGGAGGTGCTGTAATTTAGGCGCGGTGTTGAGGACTCCGTCCGGTGCGCTCCCCCTTGCTCCAGATTGTTCCGCTGATGAAACGGGCCCGGACTGCCCGCCGTCTGGGGTCCTTGTGCACGCTTCGCAGAACTGGACTCCCAGAGTTAATTGAAAATCCACCATAAGCTATAAAATATGACTTGTGTGTGTGTGTGTGTGTGTGTGTGTGTGTGTGTGTGTGTGTGGGGCTTTTTTCAGCCTCTGAAAAATACCTACTGTTTTCCACTTAATTCAGTCCCATACAAGTACTGTTTAACAGTCTGATTAGAAACCATGAAATGCACATTGATGTAGAAGTTTTCATTACGAGGATGTCAGTTGCTTTTGATCTGATATTCCATCTTCATTCCAATTTCACAAATCAAAAAAAAAACACAGCTTGATTAAAAATCACTTTCTTCTAAATGCAAACAAGTAAACCCATCCACCATTTTTCTTTTGAGTGCTTAAATATAACAGTAATAATTCTAGTATCCATCCATCCACCATTTTTCTTTTGAGTGCTTAAATATAACAGTAATAATTCTAGTATCCATCCATCTACAGACTGCTTATCCTTTTACAGGGTCACGGGTGGCACAAGACAGGGAAAACCCTGGACAAGGTATGGACCCATCACATCCACGTTTCCAGATGAGGTCCCAGAAGGTGTCCTGTTCACGTGCCGGATTTGTGAGATGGGTAAACAAAGGTCTGGCACGAGCCTTTCCTTCTGTTTTCTTTTCAGTTGTTTTACTTTTTGATTTTTTTCCTGTATCTTTAAATTTTTAAAACGTTTATTCCCAAAATAGGTTCACTTATTACTTTTAATTGTTTAATTGTTAATTGTTCTTTCAGTTGGCCAGCTCTATAAAATTTTGAGTAAGCAAGAAAAGGAAAGGAAAAGCTTTTTCAGGATTTTTTTCACTTTGGTGACTATTAGAAAAAGCGTTTGAAAATCCAGATGTTTTTAAGAAGTGGACTATCAAGGAAGGCATCAACCAGGTAACATCCCCCTTGGGAAAAAAAGCACACCTTCCTGTCTCCATCACCCAAGATTTTAAACAAATTGTTTGTGTGTATCTTTCACAAAATATGATTGGTTGAGCTCAATATCTAAATTTCAATTCCTCTTAAATTATAACCACTTATCACAGCACACTAATGACATTAACAGCTCAACATATGGTAAAATAAAAAAACAGTTTTCCCTCAGATAAACACATTTTATCAAGTTGACTCATTTCTATGTGTCTCTGTCCATATATTGCTGTATGCCAGCCTTCAGGTCTGAGTCCGCTATCCTCCATAAGGATTCCACTGGGGATACGCAGCAAATCTGCGGTTTAGACCAGCCACCTCAGGCAGAATTGTTCTGGACTCACAAAACGAAACAACACCCAGGTACAAAGTGACTGCAGACAGCCAAAGGATCCAAAGTACCTGGGGGGCTTTATATCAATGGTCAAGAATGGCTCTCACCCAATGGGATGTGCTCTCACCTGCACACACCTAACTCATCCCACAAAGCGAGTGTGCATGCCAGCCCTCCTCGCTCTTTCAGCTGTCAGATTTCATTCTGAAATAGACACTTTTGGTCTATTTTTTTTATAGGTAGAGTACCCACGAGTCAGACAGGTGAAGTGGGCCTTTCAACTGCCTGAACACTGAGGGTTGATTACCTCACACCTATATTATTTCCTCAGAGACTGCTGTGACAGCGTTGGCATATAACAGGGCCCTTATTTCAGTAACACCATACACATCTGTCTCTGAACCTTATTTCTTGTACAACCCCAAGCGGCACACTTGCATAAAAAGCCCAAAATAATGGCATTTCTGCTAAATAATAACAGTCAGGAATGAGCAATGTTTGTTTGTTTTTGGTTTTATTGAATTTTTAATACAAAAATATACCTTGTCCTTACATGCTTCAGTTGATAGTCTGGCAATTAGTTTTGCCTTAGATTCTCTCGGCCACTCTCGAGTGGCAAGTCTGTTTGACCTAATGTAATACACAAGGCTGTATTTATTCTTTAAAGAGACTATATGGCTGTTTAATGTGTTTATGTGTTAAAACATCTGGCAAATAAGTAAAACATACAAATTACAATGTACCAGCTGTGCATTGTGAATGAGAAGGTGGCAGAAATTAAATGCCTGCCTCCAGTATGTTCTAGAATCAACATGCAAATGAGCAGCCAAAATGTTTTTAGCATAATTCCTTTGCAATCAAACAGCTGCTTTGAAAAAAAAGCAAGTAATGTTTCAGGTTCAGTAAAGACAGCCAGACTGCGGGCTCTTGAAGGCCAGAATTTGCCGGCAGGGATGCTTACTTCAAACACTGCCACCTAGAGTACTGAAAACTGAAATGTTCTGTTTCACGTTTCTAGAATAAACCTACCGTTTCGGTTTAGTTCATAACTCCTAAGCACTTAATTAAAGGTAGCTACTATAATGCTGAGTAATCTACACTACTTAAGTGCTACAACCAAGACCAAATTACATTATATAGTCAAATTTAATGCTATATCGTTACATAATTATATAACAAGTTTATACAATGATTGTTTTAAATAAAGTGTATCCAAGTACTCTGCCCATTAGACTAATGAAATTGTATTTGAATTTGTCCATTTCTAATTACATGCTTCTGTAAAATCAGTAACATATTTGTGTACTTCTCTAAGGAGGAAAGTGATGATTCCAACCAGCTGAGCAGCCATAACTCTGACATCAGACAGAAAATTGCCGCTTATGGTTCTGGTAACAGATCATATTCATTCTGGGCAGCGTTTCACGCCCAGCATTTCCATCGTTTGTCCTGATATTGAGCGCTTGGGTGTCACACCATGGAGAAATGACAGCTACTGCTCTGACAACACTATAGCACTTTAACTGCAGTATTAATTTATCCAGAATCCTAAACAAAGCCAACTCTAAGTGTTTTCATTTTTCATATGCCTAGAAATTAATTCTCAAACCTTAAATTAACCTCCGCTATGATGAACTCCAGGCCTTTTTTCACAGATACGTTCATTTTCAAGAGAGGTCTTATACAGAAAGTATTTGAATGTAGTAATGAACCATTTCCTCACTAAATGTGTAATAGATAAAATGCAGCATGCTTCATTAAGATATGAAATCCATTTATGTGACCAATGTTCTTGTGTCTTGGTAGGTTTCGCCAATGCTGCTTCTTTTGATGATGTTCTGAATTTTATGTTTACTGCGTAGAAGTCTTCATGCACTGTAACACACTGTGCTTTCAAAATAGAAAGTTTAACACCTGCTGATTATTCAGAAATGGGAAAATCAAGTTTGCTTTTTTTGTTGTTTTCCTGGACTACATATAGTTATTTCAGTTGAACACTTTTTCATTAAGTATGACTTTGGTAAAATTAGACAGCTGATGTCCGTTTTTCAACATAATCAAGTTTTTTTATGGCAAATTAGAACAAATTACAAAAAGAAAACAGTGTTTATAATGAATTCAAAAAGCATTTAAAAAATAATTTTTATATGACATAATAATCTGAGTATGCCTCGTGTCAGTATGTTTCTGAAGATAACGTTTTTTCGTGGTAATATTTATTTCATATGCAGAAAAGCAGAAAGCCAAAACTGTTTTAACATTTCACATAACAGCAACAAAATGCTAATTTACATGCAAACTCAAACTGCAATACAAACATCCAAATAATTTACATTTAAAGAAGCTTTAAAATGTGGTGGACTATAAATAAACATGTACTGCAACGTGTTTGCAATTTTACATACGTACTTTTCCAGATATCTATAATTTTGTCGGAGGCCTATATAAACAAACATAACAGGCTCGTTTGCTGTCTAGTGTGTTCATCCGGAATAGACGGAAGCACTAGTGTGCAGCCTTAAAACCCAGAGATCACTACAAAGACCTGCTGGATCAAATGTGCACCAGCAGAAATAGAGAAACGAGTCCTGCTGTAGTGAGTTGGTTTATAGCACCAGGGTTAAACTGCAGCCATGCATCAGCCTGTCATAGCTAATATATTCATTAAATAACTAGCTGTTCAGCTCACCACATAACAGTAGATCTTCACACATGGCCACCTAATCTTGTATATAAAGCAGATTAGTTTATTTACAGGATCAGATGTCTTTACTTGTTTCTCAATAAAATGCATTTTTTTAACCTTCCTGTTGGTAAGAGTTTATTGTTCACGAAATTCTTAAAATCTTCACCTCGCAAACAGAAAATCGGATATATATATCGGATATATATATATATATATATATATATATATATATATAGAGAGAGAGAGAGAGAGAGAGAGAGAGAGAGAGAGAGAGAGAGAGAGAGAGAGAGAGAGTTTGGTTTGTTTATTCGGTCTGCAAATGGATTTGTCGACCCCCCCTCCCGTTATACATTATTTACATCAGCAACACAATTAAACAAAACTTAAAAAGAGAGACCGCAAGGTTTTGAAACTGGCTAAATCACAGGCACTGTTAGAATAGTGTTGTACATATACATTTATATATTGTGTTGCTACACGGACGGTGTGAGTGCGCGAGCACGCATAGAGTTCATGTGTTTTTCCTTTAATCCAATAAACTTGGTGTGCGCAACCATAAATGCGTTAACCGTCCATTCTGCTAAACACAAGAACAGAATGTAACAGGCACCAGAGATTTTATGCTGTCTGATCTGAAATGCTTCTGAAACGTGATTTATTTTTGCGGAAAATAACTTAGCATTATAATTACCTTCCCTTACATCCCATTTCACAAGGTCTTGTGAAAAGAGTCGGATGTCAGAACTTTTTCCCAAATTACCGTTCCTCCTGAGACGTGAAGATCGGGGTTTATTCCCGGCAGGAGACCCTGGACTGAACGCTGCTTCAGCGGGGAAAATGTGGAGCTGCATTGCCCTCTCATGTCCGCCTTGGGGAACATGATTCATCCGAATTCAGCCACCACATGCGTTTTAAATATTCAGTACGCGGAAATTACATTACAAGCATCTGACGGACACGTAGCGAGAGAGTGAGAGCCCCTCTCCCTTCTACACACGCCGGACACGCTGAGTAACCATGTTACTGATGTGCAGCTCATACCTGACTGGTTACCCTAAACTGCCTTTTCTCTACAATCCCACCGCTGTTAGTCAGTCTGTTAGACACACTCGGCTAATACCGTGGGAACAAATTACAAGAAATACTAATAGATGTATATTTACATTTTAAGGACCTTTCATAGATTCTGTCTTTTCACCATATTTTAATTATGAATATCAGGCATACTCTCCAGAGAACTTATGCTATTACATCGTTTATTTGATTAGTATATTATTTTCTATAAATAGGCTTAAATAATATAAGGTTTTGAAATAAGAAGGAATGCTGAAGAACTGCTGACAAGGTTTACAATAGCTTTCCTGCGCTGTCCAGAGGTCCAGAGCAGCAAACCCGTTAAGTTACCTTACTGATCTCAGACCAGGAAGAAGTGAAAAGAGACCAGGCCTAATCATCAAAGACTCTGTGCTCCCACACAGGACTGAGCTCCAGTTTCACAGACAGCTAAACAAGAAGGTCCTCTAGGGGTCCATGAGTCTGGGTGATTATTTTCAATTAGCGTTAAGCTTAATTAGACCTTTGACTCCCGCAGCCAGCCCTTTCAGATTAATTATACAGTGTGCATCTATTTAATTTGAACAATCAAACACTGGATCAAATTGTGCTTCCTACTTACCTCCGGCCCCCACCCTGCCAACCCACCAACCTCAGTCGGCAGAGCCCCCACCCTGCCGACCCACCAACCTCGGTCGGCAGAGCCCCCACCCTGCCGACCCACCGACCTCAGACTGCATAGCCCCCACCCTGCCGACCCACCGACCTCAGTCAGCAGAGCCCCCACCCTGCCAACCCACCGACCTCAGTTGGCAGTCATCTCCTGTGCAGGAACATTCAAATTATACATGCACAGATGGGTGGCACATCAAAAAATGTATCACAAATTATTAAACAGATATGGGAAATTCAAAAGTGGGCTTAAGGAGTTTTTGTGCCGCACCCCCACCCTACAGGTGTAAAATTACATATTGATATATCTGAATAATGTATAAACTCACATTTGACATGAGGAAGAGAGCGAATGGGAGTGTTATCAGGTGGAGGGTGCCTTTCAGTCAGCTTTTTTTTAATATATGTGTTCATTTTTAACCTTGATTTGGTGCTAAAAGATGTGAGAGCAGATGAGATTAGTCGTTTGGGTCCCGTTCCTTCCCGGGCCGCCCAGGAACAAGCACCGTGGGCAGAATCACACAAGCCGTGCATGTCCTCACTTAACCCCATACAGAGGCCGTCCTTTGTTCGTGCCTGTCCTCGATCCATTAAGGGCACTGCTTTCAGATTGCAGGGCAGCTATTTTTAGTTAGTGTACTAACTTCACACACATCAGACATTCTACAATAGGACAGTTAAAACCTCTCCTCCTATACCATCTGAACACTGTTTTCTTTCTAGTATTTTTTTGAATCAGCCAGTACAGTATGCTCATCTGGTTTTTGATGCTTAATTGCTTTTCTTGCATGAAGATAATTAAGTGGAAGATGACACTTTGCCCATCAGTGTACATGTGCAAATTATTTATGGCATGATAAAATAATTAATATTCATGCCGTAGCATAATAATGGCTTCAAGGTCACCCAAGCCAGTTGTTCTTGTATCAGTATCAGTTTAGACTTAATGTGTGCTGGTTTTTAAGTATACTGCTTTTTCAAGTTGTTTTTTGTGTCTCCCAGTCTACTAAACATAAATGCTGAACTCGTTTAATATTAGCTGTGTTACTGTACAGGAACAGTGGAATTTTTTTGCTGAATACAGCAGACCCAAAGTCAGTGTGAGTCACAGCTGGCTTCCTCTCCACCGAGACATGTAAAATTTTACTAAAACACGTGACTGCAGTGCTATACCTGTAGTTGCTACAAGGCCGAGAAAAAACTGAAAATGCGCTACGGCCGCCTGTTTCAGTGAGAATTCAGTGCTTGGTTCCACATTAATGTAATTGTATAGGAATCCTATGAACGGCATTATAATGTTGTGTGCCAGTATACCAGGCACAAGGCTGTGTGGTCCTTTTTCAAGTGCTTTTTGGAGATTAGATGGGAGTGTGGCATGAGAATGGGAGTGGGTTACCTTTTACATAGTGAGCAGTTCTTATTCAAACCAAGCCACTCAAGAGTGACTCTGTACACTTCCTGGCTGAAGAGTCTCTGAGAAGAGCAGAATGATGATGAAATGACACCATCTGCATCAGATGGAAGGACTTTGTTATTTTGTTATCACGTTGTAGAAATAAAATATCAGAAGTCCAGTCATCTGATTTGCTGATGTTTTCTTCCGTCTTTTGTTTCCAAGCAAACTCACATTGCCAGCAGGGCTTAACTATTATTGTTTTCTATTATGTATAAGATTATAATAAGATATCTGTATCTTTATGATTCTGCTTTAGGGACATACATAATTCATTATTCAAAAACAGCACATCTTCACAGCATTTTGGGCAGCCACAGGGGGAACATGTTATTTTGGATTCTGGATTCTGTAGGATCACGTAACGGAGATGGCATATATAATATATAGACAGTAAACCCAAATGCATGCACTCACACGCACACACACATACACACACACAGACACACACACAAAGCATTGTTTACAAAAGCTTCTTTAGTCAGTTTATATAACTGTAAACTGAGAATTGCTGGCTAATTGCAGTTACTCAGTTAATGTTAGCTGTCAGTCATCTACATGAAGGACAGACAGAAATACTGTATGAATCCAGAGCCTCTGCTGTCTCCTGTCTGCAGTCAGTGTGGCTGCTAGTGCCAGGTGACAAACGAGGTACACGACCCGGATCACAAGCCCGCTTTGGGTACTCTTCTGACAACGGTACTTCTGCTTCCAGCTCATGATTCATTAGCACCAGTTTCAGCTTGCTTGTAATATTAACAAAATTTGGTTAATTATTAATAATTGCTTCTTTAGACAGACTAAAAAAAGTGCAATTCAACACCTATTACTGATCTCACAGTATGTGTTTGACCTGTAATATAATGCAATATTATTAGTAACACACATGAAAGGAAGCAAATGTAATTAAAAATATTAAGCCTGAGTCCAGACCGTCTTACATATTAGGGTACATTGACAGTGCCGGACGTGGAACAGCACAACGTGTGCAGTTCTGTCTCACAGTGCCGGACCTGGAACAGCACAAAGTGTGCAGGTCTGTCTCACAGTGCCGGACCTGGAACAGCACAACGTGTGCAGGTCTGTCTCACAGTGCCGGACCTGGAACAGCACAACGTGTGCAGTTCTGTCTCACAGTGCCGGACCTGGAACAGCACAACGTGTGCAGTTCTGTCTCAGTGGCAGCTGTCACTGATGTGAACAGAGACAGAAAGCAGATGGATGTAATAATGAGCAACGATTTCATGCAGTGAAGTGCAGATGTTCATTTTCCCTGAATGTTCCTCCTCACCCCTGCTGCTGGCTGACTGTGGATTTCACATTTCCACCAAGAAGATGGCAGGCTTTTAGTAATGCTGTGCATATGCAAGCATTGGACAATGACAGTGTAATAATACTAATGTCACCGAGACTGATTAAAAGATCTAAACTGCATATAATCAAAGAAATGATCAAACTAGAAGCTTGATTTCCAGACAGCAATAAAACATCTTTTCAGCATTGGGTGTAAACATAGCAATTCTGTAACTACTTTGAATAACATTGTTTTTCTTCACACTTGACAGTCACTGTTTAGAGCTGTCAGTAAACTCTACATCTTTAGGCATGCCTTTAATGGCACTAATGCCTTATGTAAAATCCTCTGTTGTTGGCAAACTGCCCCCAAATTATATTCTAGGCCAAGGGCTGGAGCTTTAAAATCTCTTTCACTGTCTATGATGACACACAACATAGTAAGACCCCTTTTAGCACCAAAGCTCATAGTTTTGTGGAAAATATAAATTAAAGTACAGTGTATCGGGTCATGGTTCATTTTGATGATATGTATGTGCTGTGTCATGATGTGTCCCTGTCAGTTTGTTCTGTGTCCTCTAGTTGGCGCCCTTGCCCCTGGTTCTTCCATTTTCCCTTGTGTTAATTACCTTGTTAATTCGATCAGTAGCGCCCACTTTTGTCGCATTATCTTGGCCCTTCTATGTATACCTAAATTTGGTGTTAGTCCTTTACCAGTTGTTGAGTTCTCTGTAGTTCCTTGGCCCTGTATATTATTTGTTAGCAGATTTCTTAGCATTGTTCCTTAATACTATGTCCCTGTACCCTGTTCAGTGTATTAATCCCATTTGCACATTAGACTCGAGCCTTGCCTGCGTTCTCCAGCATGTTACATGTGCAGTGCTTAGTTTGTGGAGACCGAACAGCAGTGCGGGATGGAAGTGATGTCTGTTTACACTGCAGCTCTTAGTCACACACAGTAATTGGTGTGTTTGCCATTGCATTCATGTATTTTACATGCCTTTCCTTTTTTGTGCCTAAGTATCTTCTTGTACCAAATGAAAACAAACAAGTAACAAAAAGATTGTCATTCTCAGGTGCTCTGAAAATTCTGGGTCTTTCCACATAAGTTGATTCATTTGGCTTTTAAGAAATTACGCGCCCTGTATCACTGAGCCGTGGGACACAAGTCTCAAGATGGTACCAGATGAAAATGCAAGCGGTCAAGTTACCACAAAAGTTATAAAACAACGTGATAAATGGCAGAAGTAATTTGTCATTTCTTTCGCTTGCTTAGCTTAGGAAACCTTCTTACAAAGGTTCTCTCAAGAAATCAAAGTTCTTCAAGCATTAACAAGCATGACTATGATCTATAACACCATGAGCAATGCAGATTTCAGCAAACTAATGGCTCAATTAAAATATCAAATTCAGACATTTTCATGTAGCTTGCTGTGTGTGTGTGTGTGGGTGGGTAGGTGGGTTGGTTTTTTTTTCTAGGATTTCTTTAATGAAAAAATGTTTTATTGATTTCTGCGGTCCAGAAATTTACAATGTTAAAGTGACCTGTCACAAATTAGGTTCTTTATTTCAGTTGGTAGGTTCTTGATTTTTATTTTTATTTTATTTATTTAGGGAATGTATGTATTGTAAAATAATGTTTAGAGCATTATATCCTTTCTGCTGATCACCATTATTATCTATGGACTATGACTGATCTACAGCACTGTTGTAGGAGTTCTGAGTGACATAAATGCGAGAGGCGAGGGAACTTTAATAACAGAGAAATCAGCAGCGTGGAGAGCCTGATGTGATCACCTGCCACCTTCCTCAATAGGGCCAGTGGGCTCGGTGAGGTTGGTACCTTAGTAACCGCTACACTGTCATATCATCACCAGCTCACCCATTTATTTTTAATCTTGTAAACTGAGGCAAACCAACAATAAGCAGCTGTCCTTTTCATTAAAGACTTTGCAGATTCTACTTCATGAATGTAGGTACTGTAATTGAATTTTTAATGTCATGACATGGACATCACAAAGTTTCAAAGCTTGGTGTATTCCGGTAGGATAGTCTATAGTGTACTTTTGGTTGTTTTCATGACCAAAGCCAAGGACAGCCTGCCACACAAACTGCTGCACAGCAGATTAGTTACCCACCACATTTGTAAAAGGCAGATTTCTTAGACAAAGAGATATAAACATCAACAGCAGTGACAGTGTTCGAACACAACCAGACACTCGGATGCCTGAACAGCTGGCAAGACCAGTTCTTTTAATTTACCTCCAAACTTCCTGTAAGCACTCAGACCCTTTTGTCGAGTTTGGAGTCATTGATTTTGGTGACGCTCTGAGCACTAAACTAGTTCAACCTTGCAGCCTAATCCACACTACAGCATGACTGAAGCTAATCATATTGAAAATGGTTTGGCAGTTCCTTTTATAAATTTTTTTGTATGTTTTTTTCATGGCATACCAGCAGCGCTGTTTAATACAGGAACGTTGCCAGATATCACATGTTGATTTTTGCAAAGTAAAAATAATTTACCATTTGACACTTCAAAGTAAATACTTCATCAGGAACAGCCACAAAGTGTTAATCTTTAATTAATTTCAACTCTTGCCTCAAGGCAACACTTTGCGTATACATTTTGTTCCATTAGTTCTTATCGAGTAAATTGTTGGTAGCAAGCTGAGTTAGCGCTTGTCTCTGTGGGCTTAGCTCAATCTACTTGGCATCAGCTCATAATGCCTAAAGTTTTTTAAATGTAAAAAAATATAAGGCCACAGGACAAAGTTCTTAAGAAAATTGTTACGATTTTTCATTTAATCTCTTTTCCGGTACCTTGTGTTTCATTGAAATCCATCCATCCATTATCTTAACCGCTTATTCCTGGTGAGGGTCGCGGGAAAACCTGGAGCCCATCCCAGAGCACATAGGGCGCAGGGCAGGGGACACCCAGGGCGGGGCGCCAACCCACCACAGGGCGTTTCATTGAAATAACAAAGTTAAATGAACCTCACAAACTGTTTTAATTTAGATGATCAAATTCAGATATTTCGTTTAGCAGATGCTTTTTTCCAAAGCGACTTACAACATTTCCACATATATGTTACAACGAGCTTGTGCTGGGTGTCTGGCTCAAGGACACACCTGGGCTGGAATCGGAAACAGAAGACTTCTGCATTGCAGCCTGATGTGCTCCCCGTTGAGCCATCAGGCCACCAAGTTGATTATAAATCTGATATATAAATGACCAGATAGAATCAACCAGTAGCAAAGCATTTCTAATTGGAACTTGTGGGGATGTAGGTCAAAGGACTGTGCTGTTGTAGTATTGAATTATCTTGAGCTGGCTCACTTCATAAAATAAGTGTAACTTTGAAACCAGGGAAGATTTTTTAATACAATAAAAGAGGATAAAACATCAAGAAAATTAAAAAATAAAATAGATCCATCATAACAGTGATGATAGCAATTATGTAAAATTGGGCTGCACTTTTTTACCTCGTTAATTAGCAGTCTCCTCTGTAATCATGTGAAATCATGGAGGCTGCTCCTCTCATTCATTCACTCAGCTATGCATTTACTCAGCCACTCATTCACTCAGCCATTCATGTATGCTGGTCTTTCGTCAGAACACAAATTAGATGAAGGGTCACATGCTGCCCAGAACCAAAATGGTAGACTGTCCTTAGTAATTCCTGACCCGCTGCAGGCCAGAGGCACTGATCAAGGCAAATCATATGTTATGCTGCACTCCTGGATGAGGGGGTCATCCTGTGAAACAGCAGCCTTTTCTCCTTTTCTGGAGGTGACAGAAGGTGTTTTGACTGTGTCTCATCCCTAATAGATTTTGTCAGCCCACTCCTTTTCTCCCACTTCACATGTTTTCACATTTTTTCCCATACTGATATGGATGGTTAGCGCTTTAATTATACGTGTTTTCACAAGCAGACTGTACATTCTTGAGGTTGCATTGCTGTTGAGTCATACAGAGCAATTAAAACTTTCAGTGTTTCATCTGGGATTTTGTAATTAAAACATGAATTAATTAATTATCACAGCAAACCATATGGGTGCAAATCAAATGGCTTTTTCTAATTGCTCATAGTTTAGGGTCTAATTCATACTCGAGCGGTGCACTGCATCCATTGTCGACCATCCCATACCCAGTTTCCAATTCTGCTCGTGTGTTTGCGTGTCACACACAGTTCCCAGGAATCTGACAGATGCTGTAATTCTATTACATAACAGAGGGCCAAGGAGTCCTCATGAAATATATATGTTCCAAAAAGATGTTCCTAACTGGTATTTTATGCTGGCTGTTTTAAAGAGCAGCTCAGAGGTGTGAGAACCTTGAAGAGCTCTACAGAGGGTTGTCTTAGCAAATTTCAGGTTATAAGTTCATCTCGTTTAACTTTTATAAATTTTTATGTAACTGTAAGCCCATCTGTAATTGAGCTCTTGGGTAATAATTAAAGATTCTCTATTTGTTAATAAATGGCAAACATACAGACCTTCTGTTGAGAGAGGGACATGTGGAGTTACAGGCTGTAAAGCCGCTTTTTCCACCATTTGAAACAGTTCAGTGGAAATATTGCCACTGATGACCTGCAGCAGATCCAGTGCACTCTTATTATCAATACAAGACCTTACAAAAGCTGCTCTTTTCAGTTATTCTTTCAAAATTATAATAATTCCAATATCCAAAATTAACACTTACAACATTAACGTGCTAAATCACCAAGGAAACGGGCGACCTGGAGATAGGAGACGCCCTGTCAGAGAAAGGATAGGAGTGTTGTTGTTCAGCACGGGCCGACCACACACAATCATGTCTCTGTTCATGGTCCCTCATTTTTTACATACAGACATTTAACTGATGCTTATGTCTTTGTTTCGATTTGTTCAATAGTACTGTAACTGGATATGGGATTGGGGACAGGGCACGCACACCCCCCAACACACACACACACACACACACACACACACAAACCTCCCCTTAGAACATCACATTTTTTAAATGGAATGCTGAAAGACATTATAACATAGCTTAAAGTATTTATTTTTTATTTTAAAAACTTTTCATTACTTTTTCTGTCATGGGAATTTCACCAAAAGGAACCTGTGGGGAGGGAATGTTGATGAAGATTCTTATCCAGTCATCCAGGTGGAGCTGTCTGGAAGTTGAATCATGCCAACTGGACTTCTTTATTTTTGTTAGGAATGTTTCTCTGCTTAATCAAGTAGCTTCTTCAGCCGGGAAGCTACTTGGAAAGTGGGATCGGAAATTATGGGTCACTTGTGGGAGG
The DNA here is from genome assembly GCA_025773905.1 of Chitala chitala. Taxonomy (NCBI): domain Eukaryota; kingdom Metazoa; phylum Chordata; class Actinopteri; order Osteoglossiformes; family Notopteridae; genus Chitala; species Chitala chitala. The sequence continues at coordinate 84,427 of JABJVR010048265.1, forward strand.
CAAGGTGAAGACACTGATTCCGGATTATTTCTGGCACTTCAGGGATTTGGGATGTGTGGGAGTGGTTGGTAACTATAATCCTAAATGTTATCTGCTGAGGTTGGGAGCAAGATTAGCCCAGTTAAACTGGAAGCAAAGGACAGTAACCCTGTGACAGAGTGCAGGCCTAGCACATGTACGAGGGAATGACACTGGTCAGTGAGTTACAGAAGGCTTTCTAAGGGTGGGGTGGATTAGAACCAGGGATAGAAAGAATTGTGTTCAAATACACAGAATACCACTAACAGTACAGATTTGGAGATGCATGCTCTGTGTGTGCTGTCCTAGAGAATCCTTATCTCTAATGCATGTTACACAATTAATATAGGTACTTCATATATTTTGCCAGACTTTTAAGTGCTGTTTTATACAGATTTTGGGTTTCAAGGAAAGTCAGCAAACTTTTTTAATTGTAAATGAGAGGAAGTTCCTTAGATCAACATCACAAGATAAGTGTGATCTTTGTGAACACCTGCATTCCTGCATAAACCGTCTCAATGTGTGCAGAATATAATTAAGATTAGCAGACCTCCCGACTTTGCAGTTTTCATCAAAAATAAGAAATCGATCACCTTCTTGGCTCTGTCGGGTTTTGAAGTTTGCTGACCAAGTTTCTGCAGATGGATGATAAATGTAGACGTCTCTGATCTAACTGAAATGCAATTCCTTATATTCCCTTGGAAGTGTTAAAGCCATTCTAAAGCATCTCTCATGCCCTTCTTTTGCTTCCAATTCTTGCTTTGCTTCCTCTTCTGCTGGTTATTCTACAATGCTCCTGGTTGCTCGTAAGCCTACGTGATTTATAAAAGAGCTCCACAAAACTTAAAATTGGATTTTTATCATGAAGAGGAAGTCGTAAATCCAGTTTTGGCTATAAAGGATGAGCAACCTTGGACGTGAGCCTCTCACTGCAGCTGCAGCGGAGGGCCAGTCACTAACTAACGCACCCCGGCCATTCGTAGCTCACACGCGGTCAGGTCACAGGATAAGGAATTGGGTAGCAGGTTCCACTGTGGTTAGTGAATATATAGACACAGCAGCCTTGAATCCTGAAGGAAGGAACTACTGCTGTACCCTTGAGTAAGGTATGTAACATGAATTGTTTCAAAACATGTCAGCTGCAGAATTGGACAAAGGAGCAAAATTGCAGATTTGAATGAAGGGATCTTGTGTTCTCTCAATCTTATAAATTTAACTAAAATTCCAGTGAATGTTTGTGTCATGTGTTCATCAGGTTGCTGAACATAAAACATAAAATTTTACAAAAAAAAAAAAAAAGTTTTAACATACATAATTACAAACGCTGATCAGTCATAACATTATTACCACTGACAGGTGAAGGGAATAACATTTATTATCTCGTTACAATGGTACTTAATAGTGGGTGGGATATATTAGACAGCAAATGAATAAGTTGATGTGTTGGAAGCAGAAAAAATGGGCAAGCATAAGGATTTGAGCGGCTTGGACAACATCCAAATTGTGATGGCTAGATGACTGGGTCAGAGCAACTCCAAAGCTGCAGCTCTGTTGGGTTGCTCCCAAATGGTCAGAACCTACCTAAAGTGGTCCAAGGAAGGAGAACCAGTGAACTGGCTACAGGGTCATGGGCAGCAAAGGCTCACTGATACATGTGGGGAGTAAAAATTGGCTTGTGTAGTCCAATCCAGTAGAAGAGCTACTGTAGCTCAAATTTCTGGTTCTGATAACAAGGAGCCAGATCTCACAGTGCATCACAGTTTGTTGTTATGAGGCAGTGTAGATGCAGACTGGTCAGGGTGCCCATGGTGACCTCTGTCCACTTCTTTTACTTCATATGGATGGCCAGGTGCTTGAGTGTCACTTACCTGGAGAAGAGATGGCACCAGCATGCACTGTGGGAAGAAGGCAAGCCGGTGGAGGCAGTGTGATGCTTTGGGCAATGTTCTGCCTGGAAACCTTGGGTCCTGCCACTCATGTGGATGTTACTTTGGCACGTACCACTTACCTAAACATTGGTACTGACCAAATACACCCCTTCATAGAAACAGTATTCCCTGATGGCAGTGGTCTCTTATTAGCAGGATAATGCGCCCTGCCACACTGCAAACATGGTTCAAGAATGGTTTGAGGAGCACAACAACAAGTTTGAGGTGTTGACTTACCTTTCAAATACTCCAGATCTCAATCCAATTGAGCATCTGTGGGATGTGCTGGAAAAAGAGTCCGATCCATGCAGGCCCCACCTTATACCAACTTATAGGACTTAAAGGATCTGCTACTGACAGCTTGGTGCCAGACATCACTTAGAATCTCCCCAATGATGGATTAGAGACAACACTCTTTCCTTAAACACCACATGGTTTGCCTTTACACGGCAATATGGTGGTAGGTGTCCTGTACACCATTTTAATTTCATATTTAATCTTAACATTTCTTTTTCTTCCTCTGCCTACTTCATCCATTGTTCTTGCTTTTCAAGGATCCTTTTAACACAGAAGCCCAAAGCAAGAAAATACCACATAGAAGATTCTGAGGACAGTGCTGTATGACAACAATGACATGCCCTTTAAAGATACGGTTGCCAGGAACCCAAACGGGATGCCCTCCTGACACATACCAGCCCTCAGAATGGGCCAGATTTAGATTATTCTGTGTCTGACACAGTCACATCATTTTCCAAGTGACCTGAGGAAGCTGGCTGCAGACAAATGTAATGCTGCCACTTTACCATGCTTTAAATTTGTAAAGAAATTTCATTTTAATTCATTTGTTCATCTTCAATGCACTTCCATGTTAGGCCTGCAGGGAGACCATCCAGAAAATATAGATGTTAGTATATGCCCTATGTGGGACTCCAACCTAACACAGCTTTTAATATAACCTTGTATGATTGTAACCAGACTTTCTGAATGTTCTGTTTTACTGAGTTAGTCCCCGGGGTTATAATGACTCTATAAAGCATATAAAATATATAATCATTATTTGTTTGTAGAAAATAAGACCTGCCATTGAGTTGTCTAAAATATCATTTGATAGTTCAGAGTAAATATGATTGGATAATACAGTTAACAGGCACAGAGCACATACCGTCTACCTCTTCAGTATCGGCTGTGCGTGTCATGGGGCCAAAGACTAAATGAAAAAGTACATTCCTGACACCTAAGCAGTATGATGCCACGGGGAAGCCGTTCCCACCTGATGCCAGATATGAGGTGGAAACGATGCTGACAGGTATAGGAGACCCATGAAAGGTCCATGTTCTTCCATGTTTGCAACAACAAGCTGACAGGAATTCATTCCAAGTTAACCTTCAGAGTTCCCCGGAGGGACATTCTACAAGCAGAAAGGGCCCTGGAGTCCAGGCGCTGCTGTCGCTATTGTGCTTCGGGGTACAACCTGCACAACATTTACATCAAAGATAACTGTTAATTAAAGTTCATTAGCATTCTCCATACCTGTGCAAGGTATTAACACACAGGGGACTGGGAATTTTATCTGGCACACAAACAGCTATTTTGAAGCTATATGTGGCAAAGGAGGGTGACACAGAGCAAAATAGGGTGGGCTTAAAGTAGCGTGTTAGTTTGGGACAGACAAAACAAGACGGTTTAGTTAGAAGCTTTAGGAATGTCAATTGCCCTGGTCCTATAACTATTATGTATTTTAAAGAACATAAGGCTCAGTAAACACATCTGTTAAGGATACAGCATAAATTTACAGTGCATTAAAGCTACAGCAGAATATAAGGCCAGATAACAGAACAGAAGAGAGATTTCAGTTTGATTTCAGAGTCCTGCAGTTTATTTTCCAAAGACACAGTGTCCAGAAAACAATCCAAAATTCAGGCAAAAGTTTGAAAATGTGAGGTAAGTAATCCAAGACAAAACAACAATACAACAGTAACACAAAAAGGCCAGTTAGGGCAGCGCTCAGGGGACAGGAGGTAGGAGTACTAATAACGGGATAAAGTGAGAATAACGTGAGAATGCCCCCCCACTCCTGCATTACAGAGAACACAGTATTTAACACGACTGGTAATAACATGTGAACAGGTGGACTGGATGAAGTGCATGGGGTGTGAGGTCGAAGATATTTGCTGGGTCCAGCAGTGCCTGTGTTCATGGGCTTGGCACAGAAGGTCAAGTCTCGGGTGGCAGGTGCTGATCCTGTCCCTCCCTGTGCCTCACCTGTAGTGCTGGACACACCCATCCTGAGACGTTTCTGTGTAACAGGTCTAGATGCTGGGGGTGGGGTGCATGTAAAACTGCAAGGTGCATGTAGAAGTGCAGGCTGCGTTATTAATACCTGATAAAAGTGTCTGGGAAGCAAGAAAATAATGGACGACACACTCGTGCTCAGCAGATTCAACACCAGAACAGAAGAAAGCCTAAACTGCTACACCGAACAAAAATTTAGAGAAAGAAAAGAGGTCCAGTGCAGTCGATGCTGTTGTCATCATATTTAGTTTTTAACTTTGAAACATAAAACTTTTGAACTGAAAAAAAACATTAATTATGCTATAGGGCAGTAAACAATAAACAAACACCTAAACAAAATCTTTGAGCCTTAACAAGCCAAAACAAATGCCTAAATTGGAGACAGCGCAACTTTAATGGTGTCCCATGCGTTAGTCAGCAATTAAGTATGAATTGTGGGTAACAGCAGAGCAGAATGAGTTTTCAAGCCGTTGGCCAGTAAATGTGAATTCTGCCGTAACACAATATTTTGACAAAATACAGAAATGTAATGTATTCTCAGAGGAAGGCACAGGGCATTTATCCAGACTGACTCACTGTCTGTCTTATGAATTTAGCTAAGAGTATAAAACATCATGGTTGATCAGCGAGGCCTGAGAGTTGAGAATTCTAAAGTGATCTTTGAATCCACGCAGTGTTGTTTTCCTCCTTTACAAAGAGAGCAATTCCAGACAGCTGTATCCATGAAAACCTCATCAGCAGTAAACCTAATGTGTTTTCTGTTATTTTAAGGTTTTATAAACATGAGCAACACACCCACAATAAACAAATTGTATCACCATTGCAGTTAACTGTCCTAAAAGTAAATGTAATGAGGGTGTCATGTTTTAGCCCCGGTCAATTGATTACAGGTTAGTTATTATGACAGTTTGGGTTGTGGCATCATGTCATTGCATGATGTAATGTGGTGTAACCAGGGTAACAGGGTCTTTGGGTCTGGGTTCAAACATGCACAACCACAATCCACACAAAATAATCACACAAGACGATAAACCTGTTACCTTCTCAACCAAATAATCAGGCTGTTGTCCTGATATGAGAGTCCTCCTACGTCAGACCTATGTACTGTACAGCAGAATTGGATACCAGATCATAAAAAGACATGCCTGTACACTCCCAGACGCTCAAGTGTTCAACCTTGCATCAATGTAGCCACAGGTAGGGAGACAGCAAAATTCATCATGATGCAGAAACTGAGACATGGTGCTGATAAGTGACAAAATTAACCAAACATTGTTTAAACAACTTCAGTCAAAACATGTCCAGTTAAAAACACATCTCAATTGCTGACAGAGCCCAGTACTTCACAGGGGTCCTCAATTATGTTACGATTTCTGCAGCTTCTCCTCAAGAGAGGGTCACCACAGCAGATCTACTGACATCAAGCCAACAATCCACACATCGCCTTGGCGGAGATTGTTATGCCAAATGTACTTCCTGAAACAATTCTCCTATTTAACCAGCCTTGGAAGCAGCATTGGCTGTGATTCAAACCCATAACCTCAGTAGTAGGCAGCAACAGCCTGAAACACTAGGCCACTGTGCCATGCTGGAAATAAATAACTTAGCAGACACTTTTATCCAAAGCAACTTACAACATTTTAAATACATGTTACAACAAGCCAGCACAGGGTGTCTTACTCAAGGACACACCTGGTGGCTGGGCTGGGATTTCAAGCAGGAGACTTCTGCATCCCAGCCTGATGTTCTGCCCATTGAGCCACCAGGCCGAGATCAAATGCAATTGCATGAGTCACATTAAAACTGAGAGTAACTAATAACACAAATGTGTATATATATCGTCAGGGGCCCAAGGTAACATTTTGTCAGGTGGCCTACAATTTATAGACATGCCCCTGGGTGACAGCGTTTGTCTGCCAGCAAAATTTCCAAAAAAAAAAAGCATAAATACAAAGCAGCAAACCCAAGCTTATCACACCATGTTTGTATCTCTAGTCCTGCACAAACAATATGCTGTATTTCTGTTCGTATAAGTTTTCCATTCTGACACTAATCAAGACATGACAGGAGGACGTATGGCAGCCTGGCCGGCAGAGGAGGTTTATTTTTATTGTTCATCATTTCATCACTCATCAGTCCAGGAGAACAAGCCAGGGACCGACTTCCCACTTGCAACCCCCTCATCACACATCACACGCACACTCAACCAGAAACCAAGGCTGACATGTCAATTACGGACAGTTGTAACTCGATGTGAATGCGTACTGTAAGCACTTTGTAAAGAATCAGCTCGTTTTTCTGAGCGATGTTAAATGCACTGTGCCTTTTCTGAGAATAATGAACTGAAAGCCCTTAGATTTCAATGCGTTTTTTTGGGAAGACAAGCATTGAACACACTGAAACTGGAGCTCAATCACAGAAAAGTAGGAAATGAGCTAGCTGTTTAACAGTTGTGAGGAGGCCTGGATTTTTCCAGCATATAGATGTCAAGCTCTATTCCTCTTCTGTCTGTGTTACTTTATGTTGTGTTTTATTTTAATTTTAAATGTTTATTCTATGGCTCATTTTTTATCAACTTTACCGGTCCTGTATCTGACTTGTCAGTCTACAGTGTCATATCTATTTTGACCTATTTTTTTCACCAACATCTAGGCCATGTCAACCAGTTTAAAAGGAAAACCAGCAAGAGTATTACATGCAGAATGTAGTAAGGACTAAGTCAGCAGTTTGCCTACTCTGTATTTATGGTGTCGTATCGTGTTGTGAGCTCTAGGTAAAAAATGGGTTAGGCACTCAGTTTATTTATAAAGTAATCTATAGGGAAATCGGCAGGAACAGAGACTCAGTGGAACACAACAATTCTCACATATAATTTAAGAACTGAAAACACTCATATTTTAATAACTAAAGTGTGTATTTCAAGAGACAATAATTTCAAAGCAAGCTATGCAGGTTTGCGGCACGGTGGCATGGTGGTTAGCCCTGTCACCTCACACCTCCAGGCCTGGGGCTCAATTCCCACCTTGGGTCTGTGTGTGTGGAGTTTGCATGTTCTCCCTGTGTTTAGTGGATTTTCTCTGGTTTCCAAAGGCATGCAGGTTAGGTTGATTGGTGTCTCCAAATTGCCTGTAGTGTGCGTGTGCACCCTGCAGTTGGTTGGTGTCCTGTGCCCTATGTCTCCTGGGATGGGCCCAAGGCTTCCCTTAACAGGATGAAGCGGTATAGAAGATGACTGACTGACCATGCAGGTTGTATTATTTGCCTACATGGTTTAATCACACAAAATGTGACGAGTTTTATTTTGACCATCTAGTCGACAGTATACTATAAGGTGGAAATGCGCCATCGGGGTTAGTAGCACCTGGTATGTAAAAAGAAGCATCTACAGGCAGTCTCAACATGCTAAGTTGTTCTGTGTGAAGCAAGACGTGCCAAAAGTGCAAAATGTGTGTTGTAGTGTCATCAACCCGGCGCAATGGGTTAGGATGCTCCACCGAACACATTAATTTAATCAAAAGCACAATTAATTGCTGTGACAAGTTGTGGCCAAGAAGGGAATGGAATAAATTGGTCACACTAAACAGCGCCATCTGCTGGACAATGCATGAATGAAAGAAGTAACCAACAGTGCAAAGGTCCCACGTGACAGGACAAACATTGAAAAGCTCAGTTATTGAAGTATTAATCTTTTGGTTTCAACAAAACACATTTGAAGTATCTGTGTTTTTGTTGTTTCGTGGAGTACGTTCATGGCTTCTTTGTACATAGTATATCGCATAGCCATATGTGATTAATTTATTACAGACTATGTCATCGGCTCTCGTCCAAACCAAATTTCTCTGTTGTAAAAGCGCCCGAATGCATGGTAACTGAAAAGCCACACCTTTCGTGTGTCACGGGGGCAACCAGGGCTGGACCGCATGACCCACAAAGGGTTACCCAACAGGATGATTAGCCTGCTAAGCTAAAGACCTGAGTCTCCCGCTTGGGGGATTAATCGTGTTCTTGTCCTGACCAGCAGGTGATTCACATGCCAACACTTTCACATCCGTTCCACTCTGCATTTCCCAAACATTTTACAGAGGCAGTGTGGCATGTCATGGCTGGTATTAAGGCAAATAAGTTCCCTGTTTATGCAAGCACACCTCATAGATGATTACATTCTGTGGCAAAAACCAATTTGGTGCCTCCCCATAATTTCTCAGAATAATTTCTTGTGAGACATGCAAGGGCTTCGTCGTCTGTCTGGCATTCTGACGTGGCTCAATGTCAGAAGCCCGTAATAAGCATTTTAACGGCCCACATGCAGGGTTGCCGCTAAAGATTTTCAGCCCCATGAAAGATTATCTTCTGTTGTTTTCTAATTTTTTGAGGAGCTGCTGGCAGCCACAGGCCCTTGGAGGTTTCCACCCCTCTATGGCACTTGTACGTAACAGCACTGGGGCTCAGTGTGCAGCATGGACCCTACACACCTGAAGCATCATGGGATTGAATGTGGACGTGTCTGCTGGCTGTGTCATGTCTGTATGAAAATTAGCTGTGTGCACTGTGGCTTTCGCCCACACTCCAAAAATATGCAGGTGAATTGCTAAGTTTTAAATAGCTCTGCATGTGTGAATATACGTCCTTCAACACCTTTTCGCCTCAGGTAGGCCCCCGGCTGTGTGTCTGACCAGTGGGTTTTTTGTTTTTTTTTAAGAAATGACTTTACAGCATGTAATGATTTTACATTGAACTGTTCTTGTACTTAGGCCTGCTGGGAAAGTGGATTGTTACATATATATATATATATAAATATATATATATATATTTTATTATTATTATTTTTTTTAACTCCAATCACACTCCAAATGTGTATATATACACACACACAAACACACATTTTTTTCTTGCAGGCAGTCTTTTCTTCTTCAAGCTTGGGTCCTCTACCAGAGGCCAGGGATCTTGAGGGTCCTGCGCAGTATCTTAGCTGTTCCTAGGACTATGTTCATCTGGATAGAGATCTCAGATGTTGTTCCTGGGATCTGATCACAATCCTGAGTCACAATCCTGAGTGTTCCAATTACCATGGGAACCACTGTTTCCTTCACCTTCTATATCTTTTTTCTATATCTTTTCTAGTTCTTCTTTCAGCGCTTGGTGTTTCTCAAGTACATACATTTCTGTACTCGTGAAGAGTTTGAATAATGTGACATATTCCCACTTAAGGCCATCTTTGATTTCTGCTTTGTGACTCCAAGGAAGTAACTCATGAATACACACTGCCATCTGCAGGACATTAAAAGTAATACACTAACATCAAGCACAGATACACACACACATACACACAAACACACACACACACACACACACACACACACACACAGTGTGCAGTAACCTTCTAAGTATATCCAGCATTATGATCGTATATTATTCCTGTAATTCGCCGGATAAAATAAGTTAAAACATTGGCATTTCAGAATTACAGTATTCAAATGTGAAAATGATTTGTCTCTGAATTGTACATTAAGTGGATTGGAAATGCACTCGCATGCAATACAGTTCACATGAAAACAATCTAAGGTGCTCCAAGACACTCACAAATCAGCTTTCATGTGATTTCCAAAGCTCATAAGATATTCGGCAAACAATACCAAGCACCTGCTTCGCACTGGCTTCGTGTTTCATTTAATATGTGGGATAGGAAATAGTGATCAAAAGGAGTGAAAGGAAGGAGTGGAGAGGGGGCACATGCATTTGTGTTGAGGTGTAGTAGAGCCCTACGTGAAATTCCATATCCATACGTTTCACAACAAACCATGATGATACACATGGTTATTCCACTGTACTCTGCAGGAATCCTACACAATCAGCCTGGTGTGTTTTGTAGTTTGTTTACATGTACTTTTGAGCAGTTTAATAGCGTTATCATAGAATATTAAATTAAATATGTTCTGATCGTATGGTTTTGTAACCACATATTAACGTTACACTTTTCTCACTTCTTTGTACAGACACTGTACTGTATATACTGCATTTTCTCACCTTCATTACATCACCTGTTTAGGTTATGTCTGGAAACTGTGTGTCGGAAATATTCCCTGTCAAATATGTGCTTGGTGATTTAATGGTGTAAAGGTTAAGTAAAGAAAATTCTGCATGTTTTAATTTCTACATTTCACAACTGTCTGCCATTATAATACACATCACTGGTTTCCAAGCAAGGTTTTGATGTGTCAGTGTAGATGTGGGAAGTAAAATGGAGAAGTGATTCCATTTCCCTTCTGTCTAACTCTGGTTCAGCTGTCCCCAAACTGCTGATGAAGGAGGACTCACAAAACACGTTGACCCACATCTGAGACCCAGACCGGTGGGCTGACATGCAGCGTGTCCCAGAGTCGGGGAGACCGGGCCACGTGACACGCATCAAATAGGCCAGCGGTGGTGAGGAAAATCTGCAAAGGCAGTAATTCACAGAACTGGATAACCTTGACAGCGGAGCATGTTTTCCTCGCCACTGAGGGGAACAGAAAATCAGCTAAGGGCAAGGTCTGAAGTTAAGCATAGCCGCATGAAGGCAAATGTGCATGTGTGCATAAATGGCCACTAGGTGGTGTGTTTCTTCTATTCCAGGTCTCGATATGGTAACGACAGGCACAATTTTGCTTTACAAAATTGACCGTGTCATCACAAATGTCTGATAGCTCCAGTCCTAACACTACATTAGCAGCCATCTGTACCTTTAGCATAATGCAGTGCTGCGTAGAAGGTGAGGTATCATAAAGGGCAAACCTTTTCTCCAGTAATTTAGTTGCTTAGCAAAAGGCTTTTATCTAAAGTGAGCAATGTAGCTGATGGCTCTCCACGGTCTTTATTACTCGAGCAGCTGAGGTGAATCTCTTTGATCAAGGTTATAACTGCAGACCTCCGCTGGGAGCCTGAACTCCACATACTGCAGTTCTCCTGTCCTCCTGTGTACAACTTGCTTCCCATGTCTTGTTTCAGGCCAAAAAGAAAGGAGGAATGCATGCAAAGTCACACCTAAAGCAGTCATTCAGAGCAGTCAGTATGTGTAGGTGTCAAGAGTGGTTATGGTGAGCGGTCACTAAGAGAGCGGTGACTGGGAGCGGTCACCAAGTAATCACCTTGGGCGGTAACCGTGCACCACAAACACCTGGATGGCGCAGTACAGACACTCACACTCTCAGATGGATGGCAGGGTGTGATCAACATCAATTGTTTGCTCTTACACTAACATTCACATTCCTATAGGTGTTTATGATTGTGGTTTAATTAATGTCTCATCAACAAATGGTGCACAATGGGTAAAGATGTTCAAATTATGACTCAAATCAAAAAAGCTGAAGTTAAGAAAATATTCTTTTAAAGTTAATTGATGCTCAAGGACAATACAGAACTAAAATCTGATAATTGTGTAAAAATATATAAATATATATGATCAGTTTGTATGAGAACTCATTCAGCCCTACATAATTAGGTGAGAAAAAGCAGGACACAGAGGATTCCCAGCATCATTACAAGAGCTGGACTGGTCTCCAGTCTCCAGCTCTTGGATTGTTCTCAGGTGTCCAGATCTTGGATTGGTCTCAGGTGTCCATCTCTTTGATTGGTCTCAAGTGTCCAGCTCTTGCTCTTGGATTGGTCTCAGGTCTCCCAGATCTTACCTCGCCTCAGAGCTCCAGTATTGGACTGGTCGCTTTCCAGGCATGTGATATAGGGATGAGTCACATGGTGATTCACTCTCATTGTTAGCACTGCCTGCGGGTTTGTGATGTTTTGCCATTGATGTGGTTTGTGAAGATGTGAGAAGTAAGATTTTGACATTTCACAGGAACATTTTGATCTATGAGACTGATTCATGGCAAAATCCACACTTGTAGCACGCAAGATGTTTTTGGCAGATTTTAAGTTAAAATATTTCAAGGCGGCTATAAGATCCTGCTCTTCAAAAACAGCTGCATAATTAACACTGTTATGTCTTGTTGTGTAATATAATTACAGGATAATAGCCTTAAAGACAAAACTTAATTTAGAAAGGTATTTGTGATGTCAGTTTTATTGCCATAAAACAGACACAAAGAACATCTTCCCTTGGCTATACAATCTCTTAGTTTGTATAGTAGTGGTATATTGTAGCACAGTGATGCTGCTGAATAACCTTGTTGTTAATTGTTGCCGTGCTGTTTGTTCACATTAAATTCTCTTCGTCTGCATAGCTATGTGCACGAGGCCAGAAGCTTTTATGTACATGTGCCAACAGCCTTGCGGTTCTAGTAAAATGAAACCGGCATTGAACCAGTGCCACTGAAATGACGGCTGTAGAGCTGCATCTCTTCAACCACTGCTGTTTCTGCCACAAGAACTGCGTCACATGGAACTGGACACCTTTGCCATCCAGCGTCAGGGAAATCACAGGACTTTTGCGTATGTGTGTGGGCGTCTGTGTGTGTGTGGCATGTGTCATTTCACACCCACTACATCTTTCAAATTCCACAGAACAGCAAAGTGACAAGAAGAGGTAAATATTTTTTTAACAACAAAGCAATGAAGTAGGTTACGTGGGCTTCGGTGACATCATCAGATAATCCCGTCTCCTGTTCTGCCAGTCTGGACGGAGTTTATAGATCTGTGTAAGGCAGGGCTCTGTGACAAGACCTCTCTGATTAATTCTTGTCCTAAAACAGAAGTGTGCTTTAGAGCTGAGGTGGGCCACAGGGCCAAGCCACGGTTTCATTTATTTAATTAATCCAGACTCCCACCCCGTGACTGAATGGAAATGCTTCTGAGGGGGCAATACATTCTAAGTGCCCACTCCCCCCCTGCACCCGAGGACAAAGCGCTTCCTGCATTTCACTGATTGCTTTTTGTTGTTTAATTTCAGCCATCACTGATTGACCTTCTCGCTCATCCCATACAATCTGCGTAGCAGATCCTGACCAATGGCCGTGTCGATAGGTGTCCGTTGTCCTTGTCGAAGTGGATGTTGATGAAGTCAGCATCAGCACCACTCAGCCCTGTCTGGGAGGGTTCCTGTCCAGAATCGCATTACTCATCTTGAGATCGCAGCACCACTGTGAGATGCCGACTGAAAAACACAAACACCCCCCCCCAATACACCTAGAGCGAAAGGTGACTCTGTGGGGAAGTAAAGGGCACATCAGCTCGCTCCATACTTACACCTGCATTTGGTCCACACAGCAGAAGCTCATCGCTATGGTGACACTCACAGGCAGGGCTAACATGTTCAGTCCATCACCAGGCATGTGCTTAAAACCCAACGGCCTTCACGCTGACTAACAGCATTTCAGTGACTCATGACTGCAGCTAATATTAGTGCCGTTTAGACACGTTTAGCACTTTTGTTGTCATGAGCCTTGGCTGCATCTCGTCACTTTAAAGGTGGGGGGGGGCACTTTCAGATGAGAGTACTCGCTTCCAGTTGTGGTGGCTAGATTCATAATCAATTTTACTTTGTAGCAGACAATGTCCGCAGCGATTGCTCGACTGTTGTACCAAAGCACAGCACCATGAGCTCACATGGCGATATGCAGTGAAGGGTCCTGGTCTGCAGTCTTCGGGCTGCTGCACTGCATTGTGGTTCTTGTAGTGACTCAGGTCTCTGGCCTGTAGTCCGACATATAAAAGCTTGGTATTGGGCTGACACTAACAGACTCTCAAACCCAGTTTGAAATTGGTGATCAGGGTGTAGGTTCAAGCCCTTTGTTCCAGCAGGTTTTACGTAGGATGCCAGTAGAAGTGTGTGCATACAGTGTGTCTGTCTTACATGCACTCCAGTCTGAAAGTGGAAATGTGAAAACTCAGTCTGAATGCTCTGGCTTTAGATGTTTATTTTGAAGATTATGGTGGATCATATGGAAATTAGAACTATGTTACTGTCTTATGTAGCAGCATACAGTATATAGTAATAAACAGTTAGCGGAAGGTGTTAATAATGCATGAGAAAACAGCTACAATCATTTACTCAGACAAGCTGTTTTCAGCAGCTATCTTTGCAACAGAGATGAGTAATTTATGCTGTGTGGCGATATTACCTGAGGTCTTCTAAACAGCTGGACATATTTCTATAGCAATCATTGTGGAGATGGAATACAGGTCCACAAGTCACATAGCACGCTCAGTTGTGAAATTACATACACAGCGTTCAATCAGGGATCCCCTGACTACCATTTGAGATGAACATGCATCTCAGTGAGTACATAAACCGTGTGCGCACACACACAGCAGTTACATGTTCATGGGACGTAGGCGTGAGTAACAGCCATCGGAGATGACGTTACGCATAACACTGCTGGCGAGAGCCAGTTTGTGGGTCTCTGCCTTGCGTCACTGACCAGCATACAGCAGGCAGGTCTGCTGCTCTGAACAGTGACTCAGAGGTGCCCTGCCAATTGCTACAGCCTGATAATTGCTCTCTCTCAGAGGGAGGGGGGAAATGGTTGGGGGGGCAGGATGTGCAGTGATGGAGCCTGACACGCTCCACTTCACCAGTCACACTGATTAGAAGTGTCACCTGGTAGCTTTGAACCCTTCCATTAAGATATCTACACACACCCCAAACACACACGCTGATCACTGTATTTCTGCCATGAAACCCTTTCTACACTGCCACATTTCTGTGACAACATCAATAATAAGGATACCAATCTTTTTGGCATGGGGGGTCCTGGACCCAACCCCCCCCCCCAAATGGGTGCAGGTTATTGTTTCAGATAATTTCTGATTTTAATTTAACCTTACTCTCAGTTATTGACTTTTTCTGTAATCATTGTGTCAATTCTCACCAAGCTTTATTCATTTTTAATTAAAATTTGAAAAGCATGACAAGGACTTACTGAAAGTACTTAACCATGTTTAAGTTTTGGTATATTTTTGATCTTTTAATCCATTTCTTGTTAATAATCCCTTAAATCTCAGATCCTGATTAAGCATTCTTTGATATTGATGCCTATTTGTGTGGTTTATTAATTATTACAATATGAATACAATGAATGATTACTGGTTTAAAACAAACACAATGCCTAACTATTTAGGTGTTTCCTGCCTAAATTCTGCACTTAGAGGGACACTGTAATGTGTGATTTATACTTTTTTGTAATGTGTGATTTATACTTTTTTGTAATGTGTGATTTATACTTTTTTTTATCAATCTTAAGGTACAAGACTCTCCCTTTTTACTTTGTTGTAGCTGTTATTCTCCCTCAATAAATTAAAGCAACTAAGGGCACACAGATGCAAATGATCAGAGAGAATTCATAAAAAACTATGTAATTACTGTTTAATTACGATAATAGTGAAATTAAAATGAATGGACTGGTCAGAATTTAAACCTGCACCCACAGGAGCAGAACTGAAGACCGCTGTCCTAGAGCTGAAGACCCCTGTCCTAGAACTGAAGACCCCTGTCCTAGAGCACCGTTATCTTGCTGATGGGAACACAGATCCTCTGCCGGTGCTTAAAACCAAAAATAAAGTACATTTAAATACCGGCAGAGGGACCAGTTGTTGAACCTTTGATATTGCCCTTTCACTGCAGGAAACATGTTAAATAAAGCATCTGTGTGCTGTTTATTTAGAGAGATTTATCTTCTCACAAAGTGTTCAAAATACTGGTGATAAAGAGAACATGACTAAGAATGGAACAGTACAATTATCACATCGAACTCTACAAGTCTCTAGAATGGTTTAAAAATGTGTTTTTCATCAATTATAAACTATGTACTTCTTAGCAACATAAATTTGAAAATACAGATGGTCCCTGAGTTACGATGGTTCAACTTGTAGTTTTTCGATCTTAGGATGACGATAGCGATACAGCAAAACTGTAAAAATATTTTAAGTTTCCTGCAGCTGGCTGCGGTACAGTACGCTGGGATGCTGCTGAGATGTACGCATCTCCCACCCTGTGAGATGCCTTACAGTATACTACTCCATACTGAGTACAGTATACTGCTCCATACTGAGTACAGTATACTGCTCCATACTGAGTACAGTACACTGCTCCATACTGAGTACAGTATACTGCTCCATGCTGATCACCATTCTTTAAGACTCCTGAGTAGGCTAAGCCATGTCTCGACTTACGTTTGAAGTTACGATGGGGTCATCGGAACGCAGCCCCATCGTAAGTCAGGGTCTAGCTGTAATAGTATTCATATAAATCATAAATCAAAGTAAACCACCTAGTAAACATGAAGGAAATATAGCAGAACAGGTGCTTTACTTTTCTGGCTGTTCCCAGCCACAGTGGCTTGTTTCTTTGAATCCAACTCCTTTGAAGAAACCACTTATCCACGTGGGATCAGAGATTAAGGTGTTGTCACAGGTAACATGTGTCCAGCTGGAAGGTCTGGAGCTCAAGGCTGACAACCAAGTGGCCAGAGATACTAGGTCACATGAAGCTCACATCTCTGGACAGCGTGAGGGAGGGGCCTGTCAACACAAAGCAACAAGAGTGCCTTTATTCTATTTATTTATTTGAGTGTTTATGATCACCATAAGTTTATTATGTACTTTGGTTTGTGTGTGTGTGTGTGTGTGTGTGTGTGTGTGTGTGTGTGTGTGTGTGTGTGTGTGTGTGTGTGTCTAAAAAGCACCTGGTGATGCAGATGAGCCATAGCCTGACTGTATGTTCATTTGCCCTGTGATCTGTGGGCCAGTCCACAAGTCCTTCTATTATTAGATGCAGTTATGTTTGTTTGCCACGAGGCTTGAGTCAAATCATATGCCCTGAATTGCACAACTATGCTACTTGTTCTGCTGAAGCAGCAGCACACATTTGGTTTGTATCAATATGTTTCATGGAAAATACAGAGCTGTCCTCACAACATGCCCAGAAGCCTGTGTTCATGAAAAGGAAAAATTTGCCTGTAACCAAAATCAAATAAAACTGATCAAAACGTCCTTTTAGACTGGGAGCTACCATTTTTGGATGCACTCCAACCAGAGAATATGTCCCTATTTAACATCTCCTGTTTGGTGTCTGACAAATACACCACAAGCACCCCCACCACCCTGCCGACTGGGCAGAAATTTCAACATATCACATTACGTTTCTGTACAAACATGGATTTCTAGCTGAATGTGTCGCCTGCGTTGCTCATTCAGACTTTCCCAGCGAGGCACGTGGTTAAAATGGCCAAATGGAATTAGGGGAGAAATGAGAGTCGGACAGAAAAACAGAGAGAGACAGAGTGAGAGAGAGGGAGCGAGAGAGGGAGCGAGAGAGAGCTTTAGAGTCACTCTGACAGCTGTCTGAGAGGCACAGCTGAGGTGACAAAGGTTTTGATAAGCAAAGAAGCAGAAATGCAAGAATGGAATCAGTCTCTGTAAGAACTCTGAGTGAAGCAGCAAATATTTGAAAGAAACATGGCTTTGTTGGCGTACACACTGAAAGAAATACAAAATTCTGCACAGCACTGTTTGTGTCACTGTACTGAAAGAGACAGAGCACTCTTTAACCTCCTGAACCAATGTACTGATACAGAAAATTCACTCTGTAAGATATCACCAGAACAACTGTAATGAAACACACTGCACTCTGTTTTATATATTAATGAATATTACGCAGCTTGGAAATGGTCTTATAGCCTTTACCTTTAACATGCTTGTCGATAACTGTCTTTCTGATCTCCTCAGATAATAATTTCCTTTGCTTTGCTTTGCTTTCCATGGGTCCATATTCAGCGTGGGACACACTATGACACCAATCAGCAGAATGATCACTTTTCACCAATTAAATAGGCTAACTACCTGATTGCAAAATTGAAGACACCTCTGATTACAGTATACAGTTTAGTTTAAAACGCCACTACGGTCAAATTATTTTCAATCTTTTATAGGGATGCCATAATTTTTGTCCAACTCAACTCAACTCAAATTTATTTATAGAACACTTAAACAACACAAAGGTTGAAAGAAGCGCTTCACACATCATAAACTAGTAGATAAAACAGAAACGATTTAAGGTAGAAAAATTAAACAGAATAAAATAGGTAAAGTACCATAAACATCAATAAAAGAAGAAAAAAAAAATAAAACAGTAATATAAATAAATAAAATAAACCAGTGCAATTGGACGAGGAGCACTCAACACCCCCTAATGCCAGCGTGATATGCTACCGAAAACAAATGAGTCTTTAAATTAGTTTTAAAAGAGGGCAAATTTGGAGAAGAACGGACAGAGAGCGGAAAATCAGCGGAAAAGTCCAAGCCAGTTTCATTTGTTTTTAAGAATTCTTTTGAATCACAAATCAAAAGCAATGTCTGATTTTCATTAATATATGTTCATTAAATTATTATTTAATATTATTTCTATCAGTTTCAAGTTATTTCAGTGAACATTGTGTGTTTTTCTTTATATCAACAAATTCTTCCACGTGTTTATCTGTGTGTGTGTGTGTGTGTGTGTATGTGTGTGTGTGTGTGTGTGTGTGTGTGTGTGTGTGTGTGTGTGTGTGTGTGA
>JABJVR010048266.1:0-62908 GCA_025773905.1 Chitala chitala
CACACACTCACACACACACACACACACACACACACACACACACACACACACACACACACACACACACACACACACAAAGTACGTGCACAAAAATCAGCGCCCATATTCTTTTCCACGAGGCTTCTCCTCCTTTTTCGATCTGCATGAAGACCACAGATGATGATGTGGATACAATGTCTTTTAAAATTACCAAGCTGACAGCCAGGTGACAACTGAGCATGAGGGGGGGGTGGGGGTGGGGGGGTTTGGGAGTCAGGACTAGTCACAAGGCATGCTCTGCAAGTAAGTGAGGATGTGCTGAATCTTCAGCAGCCGCTCCCGCAGGGACAGCATTGAGAGCACAGACAGCTGGTACCGCGGGTCCACAGGAAGTACTGCCAACAGCCACCAGCAGCATGCAGGCCCATTCGGAGTTGCCTAAAAAACACAGACGGGCCAACAGCTTAACACCATAGGTTGACAACAAATACGAAGCAGGGTTTAACCTGCTACCTGCATGGTGATGTTAACATCAATAACCACATGCCTCAATTACACCTGTTCAAACAATACCTGTATGTCAGCTTCCCTCTCTGGCATCGGACCAAAGTGCTGAAGGATCTGGCACCGAAATCGGTTCTCTAGGTTCTGGAACCAGGTGCAAGCCTGCTCATACACCTGGTCATGTAGCTCCTGCAGCTTGGTCAGCTCTCGGCCGTCTTCAACCTGACGGCGACACAGCATACGGTGAACACACACCAGCAGAATTAACGGCACAGTGTCACAACAAAAGCAACCGGCACAGTTTAAAAGGTCACTTAAACACAGAGTGTTTCAGAGCCTGCTGTGTGATACCCTGACGTCGACTTCTAAAGGTAGAGAAGCCGTTCCACCACGGACATGTCTGTCCTCCTCACCCTGATGTCCGCCAGGTATTCAATATCGGCGATGCAGTAGCCGTCCCGCATACCGCGGCTCAGCACACGGAAGCGCCGCCCCCCCACCGTGTCAACCACCGAGCGCCCATCGGGCAAAAAGTGGACGCTGCGGATTTGCAGCATGCAGCCATAGTCCACAAACCTCACATGTGGAAAAAAAAAAAAGACACACACAGACACAGACATAGAAAGAAAAAGAAATTAGTTTGGCAAAACCGTCAGACATTCATGCTAAAGCAGTGGCACAGAATTTCACTGAATTCCGTGAGATTAAATGTGTGGCTCTGTTAATATCCTCTTGGGATCTTCCTGTTCAGTTCTCATTCTGACGTAACGCAGTTGACAATGTTCCACCCTAAACCAACACCACGTTTTGACAAGTTTTGCCAATTATTGTTATAGCAACCACTAAATAACATGGCATCAGATTGTATCCAAACATAACACGTGTACACAGAGGGCATTCATGGGTACCACACACAAAACCAGCCTATTCCCTGAAAACCAGTGTTGCTACAAAACTTGAAATACTCATGAGAAGTCAGCAGTGTGTGCCATACCAGCTCTGATGTGCTGTACAGCAGGTTTGTGAAAGTCTAGCAGCACCTCTGTGCAAGTGTGAATTTGTCACATACTAAGCTCTGTAAACCATGTTCATGTATTTCTCATCCTCTTCCAGAAATTCAAATTTTATTTGTCACAGACACACAACCATACGTAGTATGACATGCAGCGAAATGCTTTTTGCAACTGTCCATGACATAAAAATAGAATTTACATAAACCAGACTTTACTATTATACAGGGAGAAAAGAAAAATACAGAAGTACAAAAAGTATAGAGACTGTTACCTGATATTAAAACCTTATCAATACAGGTATAAAATACTGTATTGGAGATATAAAGGGCAGCGATAATAAGGCTTTGTTCTGGAGTAAAGTACATATGTGCTGTGGAATGTGCAAAACAATAGACCGTGCAGCAATTTCTGTAACCTTGTGTCATGATGGACTTTGGCTTGACTTGTAATTCGTTTTTGTATTTAGCAGAGGCATTGTAAAAGAAAAAGGCTGAATGATTTGAGAGACCAAATCTGGACGTGTATAAATGCATTCGTAAATGTAACTGTGTGCAACTGTAATCCTTTTAAGTTTCCCATCACACTTCTTATGGGAAAACGTGGAAGTCTCAAGTCTGCTTAAAAAGATGTGTTTTTTTCCTTGCATTTACTTAATAAATGTTCTGAATGTATGGAAGCCAATGCACAGTTTAATATTTCCCTGCTCATGTTATCCAAACAATACACCACTGTGTGCTTAGTCACACTCGTCACACCACAAACGTTCAGAGTTAACGTTCAGAGTTCCCAGCATTGCTCCAGAATGGGCCTCATGGGGAACACAGGAAAGACTGGAATGTGGAGGCAGACGAAAAACAGAAGATTGGGACATACCCCTTCTGTGGGTCATCGATGCACATGCCAAACTGGCGGGTGCCAGTCTCCATGCAACGGCGGATCATGAGGCGGTAGCGAGGTTCGAAGACATGCAGTGGGCAGGGCACGGTGGGGTAGGCCATGGTACAGACGAACACGGGCACGTTCCTCGTCAGGCTAAGGACAGAGACGGCAGTGGTCAAACGCTGTGCTGCAACAGACCATCCACTGGCCAGTTAGGCCACTTTCACGTGATAGGCCAGTGAACGTTATACCAAGCTGAGCGTTCATCGTTGTCTATAGGTAGATCAATTCAATTGAATATATTTTTACACAGTGCCTTTCACAACACGTTGCCTCAAAATTCTCATGTCATACATCTTGGCTAGATTTTCCCATTTTTACGCTGTGCTCAAAGTTCAAACAAATTCAACTTTGACCTCTCCAACGAGCAACCAATGACTGAATAGCTATATGTGGGCAGATGCTATATAATAATATAATAATATTGTAAAACTGGAAGGGACGTTCCTTAGTTGTACAGTAAGACATACCTACAATGGTCTTAAGAAATAAAGCAATTGCTTGGAAAAGCATCAACAGTCAGCAATTTCAGGATAGAGAAAATTGCTTGTGAATCTGAAATAAAATACCTACATGATTAGCAACATCGGAACAAACAAACCGTTAAATCAGAGGTGTTTACTGATAACATCTCAGGACTAGCTTAAACAGCGCTGCTCAGCAATGCCACACATATACAAGAACAGAGCGCAGACCATAGAGCAATACAACACTTGTCATGTGAAACTAGCCTTAGAGACCCACATGCTGTGACCTTATTGTACTTGATTAACTTAATTGTCGGATGAAACTCAAGGTGCATGTATTGTAAAACTACTGGAAATATCAGAACTCGTCATGCTGGTGCAATGCACAGCAAAGCAATTTGGGATTCAGAAGTGGATTTTGTCCAAATAATGTAGCATTTTTGTGTTAATTAAATAATCTTCACTTGTAGACAATGCATACAATTCACTGCATTTACACATTAATTCTCCACAAATCCACACTTCTACGCATTGACCACGTTTCTACATCACTGCTTTAATCGTGCAGAAGGGGTACGCTTTACCGTATCTCGTACCGTATTATCAGGTGGGGGCGCGTCTATTAGAACGGGCGCGTTAATTAGGAGAAATACAGTAATATATTACAAAAAACACTAAAACCTGAAATTTTCTCCACACAAACAGTAACTTTGACTTGGACACTTAAAGCTTTTGCACATAATTCACACACATAAATTTGTTTAAAAAAAAAAATCTTGAAAAACTAAGTATGATTTAAAGATGAACTAGGAAACCAGAGAAACTTGCTGCGCTTCTTCCATGGCTGGCTTGCTGTTAGTTCCTGGGTACAAGTTCGACATTGCTGGTATTTGTGACTGTAGGCGTTCACATTCAATATATCCTATATCAGATGGTGCTGCGTCAGGTGGCAAAGTAACTTTCTAGAATTTCCAATTTTACCTTGATTACATTATTGGCAAAGGATAAAATACACAGAACCAGTCTGTTACATCACACCACCTATGCCTTTCTACCTTGTTTCTCCATATATTCTTTTTAAGATTTTGTGGCTGCTGAGCTCACTTTTTTAAACCAACACTTAGATTCTGCTAAATGAACATTAATCTTTTCCATGACTCTCGTGTATCTAAAACTGCAGCTTGTGGCGTTTTCCACTATCTCAACCAACCTGTGCCTTTTTTTTCCCCCCCTCTCTTCACTACTAGCTCTTTGTTAGTTGAACATCGTCCATCTCTACAGGGCACGTCACTTGATTGCATCCCTAGTTAAAGTCTTTTCTCTCCTTCAGTCCTTCTTCTCATCCAAATTCTGGTGAACTACAGCTCATTCATGATTTCAGTCTATCTAAGGGCTCGGGCACTTAGCTGAACTAAATTATCAGTTCAGCCTTGTTAGCAAAAGAGGACAGAAACACACGAGCAGTAGCCCAAGAACAACTAGGGTTAAGGATTACTGACCAAAACAACAGTATAAAAAAAAAATGGATATAGTTCTGACTTCACAAAAAAAAAAAAAGTTGATTCAACTGGGGCTGTTGAAACAGCAGAACGAGTCAGATGTTTGTGTCTTGGCTGGGCAGATCTGGATATCAGGTGAAGGTGAACCCACTCAGACAGCTCTCTGGTCTCCTCCACGTGTGCTCTCTGCCTCTCCAGGTGTTCTGCAGGAAGGCACCGTCTGATGACATCATCAAGCACTTGTGTCACCTTGTATCTCCTAGATGCCAGGTACTGGAGAGCGAGATAAGAGAGGCACACAGGTGGCATATGCTGGCATTGTTCTTGGGCAGAGGCTGCCTGCAGACAGCCAAGAACAGTACATAAGCAGACCAGGGTCGACTTGCATTTGGCTTCATACTCACCTGTCTCAGGCTCTCCTTACACAGTGGACACTGGGGGGTGTGGTCCAGACACCGCTGCAGGCAGCTCCTACAAAAGGTGTGGCCGCAAGGAGTGGTCACCGGCTCATAGAACAACCTATGGTACAAGTGCAGGTGGCACATAAGAGGCGGGGCCAGCAGCCATAATGGACATCCCGACGGGTTACAGACAAACACAAAAGAGGGACGGCTGCGATGTGTAACTCACCTCATACAGAGTGAGCACTCAAAGTCAGAGGCCTCCAGCAGATGTGCAGGTATAGACCTACAGGTTACAGCTTCTGAGAGAGAAAGTAAGAGAGAAAAGGGAAAGGAAGAAGGCAGAAAGATAGACGGAGACAGACAGATAGGGAGCAAACAGAGACAGAGAAAGTGATGGAGTGAGAGCAAAGGATAAGGAAAAAAAAAAGGAAAAAGGAACTCAGGAACTACAGGACAATCTTTGCAGTGATTACCATTACAATTTTTCTAATTTAAGACATTTTTCAGCTGTTGTTAAAACACAACAACCAATTAAAGGCGACCATTATTTTAACTGAATTAAACTATGAATTAACTGTGAAGATACACAAGCAAACGGCTTACCGCCTTGTTTCTTGTGCTTGCTGCCACCACTATGGACAAAGGAGGGCCCAGCCTCAGAAGCAGACAGCTTCCTCTTGAGCAGGGCACCCTTGTCCTGGTCGCCCAGCTGCGGGGCAGACTGCACCCGCTTCAAGCCCTCCTCAGCCAAAGGAAGCGTTCCACCGCTACAGCTGGCCCGCCCTCCTGTCCGCATAGACTGGGCTCGGTTCAGACCTGGCCTCTCTTGGCCCTGCAAGCGGTTGACCTCGGGCTGAGCCTGGCAGAGTGGTGAAAGGGCAGTAAAATAGTTAAGAGTGATAGGGAATACAATTTCATTTTACCTTACTGAGGTGGGGGATGGGGTCATGCCCTAGGGCAAACACCCCTGAAAGATCTAAGGTGAGATTTTATTCTGACTGGGATGTAAAGTCGCCTGACTTCTACAGGTAAAATTCTGATCTATGGCCCAGTAGCAAAAATGTGCTACAGTAACAGTGCTGAATCCACAACATCTCCCATCCCTAGTAGCACAGCTGTACCTCATCCTGCCCCTGGTGCGGGGAGGTGATTGCCACAGGGGCCTTGGCTCGTAGGCGAGGAGATGTGCTCAGGGCGGTCTCCTGAAGGCCCACCTTGACATCATTACAGGCAGGTGTCAGCAGGTCACACAGGATCTGCAGAGAAAATCTATTGGAGCGTTGTTGTTGTACACAGAGCGCTACCCACCCAGGCAGGAATCACACAACCCTACACACCAGACGACAGATATCATACACATTACACTTAACAGTACCCCCACAGAAAAAAACATGCAATTTAACACTCCTCACAGGTACACTGACACTGTAACCCTGAGTTACAGTGTTTGTGTGGGCACACACGTGTGCTGCTTTGCAGAAGCAACAGTATATGTGTGTTTGTGATGTATGGGATGTTTCCAGCCCTCAGTGGTTTCTGTTGGCTTACAGACCAACAGTCCAGCTGCTCCATGGACACAGATCCTACCTGCTCCCCACCCCCTGCCATTTCAACCTCCAAACTAAATGCTAATTTCTGAGAATCAGAGGTGACATTCTAGGAGAAGACGACAGCTTACATAAACCGTAGCCTGGGCTTTTCTGCACTTCAGTTTAATGCAACCCGAAGCCAGTCAGACTTTTTCTTATGTCATTTCACTGTGGCTCAAATTGGTGCATGGGCCACAACACTCAGGATCTTCATGTTCTTACAGAGATCAGTATAAACAGAATTTCAGGTTCTTTTTTCTTTAAAACAAGGCCTATGTCACACCTGCACTTCTCCAGTTTAAATCCTTCCAGGATTCCAGCTAAACAGCCATGGCAGAACCATTGCTGACATTACCGAATAGTGCCCAGAACAAGCAGAGGGCCAGCAGTCTACAACAGTATGCACACAATCCTTCTAACTCAGGCTGCAATTATTTTTAAACATGATCCGATTTATTGACAGACTGATTTACTGAGATAACTCAGCCCCTGAAGGATGGTAAGGTCAGCTCGTACTATGCAAAACAACCGCTTTAAGCACTTAGCCATTTCAGGGGACAGCCAATGAGTCAGCTTTCACTTACAACACACATCTAGACCTTAGTCCTCAGAGTACTACACTGGAGGAAGATGTTCTGTACTGATGAGGTACTAAAAAGGTGCTCTAACATTTCATGCCCTTTTCATGCCATTGTGTACCTCACCTTTTCTAACTCCTTTTTGGCTAGTGTGAAATCATCATCCAGGGTGAGACACTGAAGGAACACCTGCAAGGAGTCATCCACCTGGCCCATCTCCTGGAGTATTTTAGCCTTCCGGAAATAACCCTGTGGGGCATGTGAGGTCAAAGGTCACCCAATGTGGCACTGGAGGAAATCAGGTTGTCTCAGTTGAAGTAAAGGCTGCTGCTTATCAGAACTCCTGCTAGCTACATTTGGTCTGTCTCAAACCTCCTAAGGTGGAACCTGTGATGTAGTTGGAGTCCTGAATTCAGACAAAACGCTGACCAGGTGTTTCTGCATTACCTCAACAAAAGGCTGACAAACACCCCTGTGCTACACTGGGATTTTTTTCTGTATCTTTCTGAATCAATAACAGTAAAGTGACCGTGGTTTTAACCACGAGGAGGTCAGGTCAGACAAACACAAATCCAACATTCCAAAAGCAGTACAGCACCAGCCTACCTCCGGCCACCTTGTGGTTCTCATCCATACACCATCCATGTCTGCCAAAGCCAAAGAAAACTGCTTGAGCCCAGCGTACGCCTCAGCCCTGCAGACACGTGCCACGATATCGCCGGGGTCTGGAGGTTTAGAAAGGGGGCAGCAGGAACAGAGAAGACAAACATGACAAAGCAGCAAGCACAGTTTTACACCAAACCTTCATTTCAAACTTCACAATAACCCATGCAAAACAGCAGCCTGACATGAAGGTCTGACATGACACCATTAAGCACAAGTGTCACAATCTTGACAGTCCCGCAAGTGTGTGTCTCTCAACCACTGTACTGTGGGCTGAATCACAGGCTGTCTTGCATTCCCATAAAAGTGCAAAAGTTTAGCATTCTTTGTTTTTAATTGCAAAACATGGCACAAAGTACATCACCTGGTAAAACTGTATCATGCTACAGGTTCAGACTGCTGGAGTTTTCCTGCTTCAGAAACTGGCTAATATTTTAAATCACAAGGCAAATGCCTCACTCTAACAGAGATTTGAAATTAGGATATAACTGTATAACTGAGGTGGGGGGGAAATCACAAGTTTTACAAATCTGCCAAATCTCCTGTGACACAGCACTGTGCTCAATGGAATTAACGTGACACTGGTACAAAATAACACGTCGGCCCTCGGAGCACACTGCCGAGACCCGGTCACGGAGTCAATCAATAATTCAAACGGTGTTTACTGCAGTGGACTTAAACGTGGACAGCTGAATGATGTGATGAGTTACCAAAGACAAAGAAATAATGAAACACTGCTGGGAAGGGACATGCTTGTGGCACCAACAAGGGAACACAAACATATGGCACTGTACTGGTCTTATGAATTTATCACAAAATTTAACAGATTTATTATGATAACTGATACCCAGAGCATAAAATTAATTTTTTCAAGGACAATAATTTTACCGTAATTTCAAAAGGCAAAAAAATCGTCAAGTCACTGGACTTATGTAATGTCAAGGATAGAATATCAAGGATATTAATATAAAACTTTATGCATAGTGATACACTGTGAGAGAGACCGAGGAAGACCACCAGAGACTTCGGTGGCACTAGTTGATGTTTCTTGAGTAAGTGTTCAAAGTCCTTTTTACAGTGCTGGCCGACACAGTGCGAGTTATCTAACAAACGAATGTTTACGGATTGAAATGACACGCCTCCCAAGCTTCAACTTGCTCCAACCTCCAACTAGCGGTCACTATACTACTTCTGACAATTCTTGGAAGACCTACTCGCGACTTCTTAACTTCAAGTTCACTTAAAACACTGTCACGAAGAGCTATTTTTCCCCACAAATACTTGCGCAATAGAGTACAAAAGAAAAAGTAACATGAAATAGTAAAAATTTACAGTATACATATCTCCACCCATGCGGAGTTCCAACACGTTTTCATTGTGTCATGACCTGACTTACACAATGCCTGTCTTGTGCGCATGTCCCCCCCGGTGACGTCACCTAATAAGGTCGCACGAGGGTTAGGCTACAACGTATAGACTGTAGGTGAGATGAGTTAGGCTACAATGTATACTGTAGGTGAGACTGTTACCTGACGTGTTATGTCTGTGTCACGAAAGAAAGAAAATGTTGGTCAATGAAACTCACTCAAGGTTACAAAGTGTATAGCCAGCTCACCACAGAAAAACAAATATGCAATACACCCGTTTTGTAATCAACTTCCTGCGCCTTAATTAATAAATTAAATAACACATGCACTGATACACAGCAACTCAACGCTCTTACCCGACTTAAGCAATTTATTGGCAAGGGCTACAGCTTCTTGGAACAGTTTTCTTCTGTTCAGGTTTTCGATCTCTGAAACAATTTTAGATCTTTTGATCTCTTCTGGAAACCATTTTTGTACCAGACTGTTTATAATCACATTCGGTCTTAGCTCGTCCGGTGTGTTGGTCAGGTTATCGCAGCACAGTTTGCATTTGGAGAACGCTTTCCGGTCCAAACACCTTTTGCAATAAGAATGTCCACAGGCAATCGTCACAGGCTCACTTAGAAACGTGTGACAACCTGGACAGTCGAAGAAATCTTCCGTGCTACCCTTTTCAAGTTGCATTTTATGCTCCGCTTCTGAAGACACCTCTTCATTCTTTTTCTTGAAGTTCCGCAGGATGCAATCCACTAAAGTACTTAGCTGCTCCGGTCTTACAGACCCATACCTCAAAGCCATGGAAAAGACGTCTATTGCTTCTTTAAGTCGGTTTTCGGATGCCAGGGCATCCGCTTTTTTTAATACGAGCATTTGATGATCCACATCCTCTTCGTCCCACTCAGAGTCCAAACTGGGGGCTATGAAGAAGCCGCCTCTTTCTTCCATGCTTTCCTCAGCGTCAGGATTTGGATCTGACATTATGGAGGAAACACACACCGTAGCGTCCCTCAGTCTTGGTTAAATTTTTAAAAACATTCCTATACCCAAATGTGTAGACTTCACACCGTGAACCTATTCAACAGAATACACCCGTTCGTTATATAAAAATACCGTCACGTGAACCCCGTGGCTGCGCTTTGATTGGACAGCGGGGCTCGGTTACAAAACCTCTATTTGGAAGTTTCATAACTACGGTGCGAATGGGAACTTGAAAGCAGCCACTTTGAAACGCAGTTAAAACGCTGTCTTAACTTTTGATTTAATAGCGAAAAATTGCACCACTGCTTTGACACAACGCTTCTACAGTGAAATAAACGATGTTATTACTTTGTCAGTCGCTTAGTGTATATGCTCATGTTACCTAAGAGCTCCGAAAATGGTTACATCACCATCCCATCGATTAGCTGTATAGATTCATTAATTTAGATCGAGTACAGAGAACTGAACTAATCAAAACTAGAGATTTTGTGTGTAAATACGCAGGTTATTCAGAAAACGATCGACAACGATGTAGACCCTATCGCTTACCCATCGACACATTTTGGGCTGCAAATTAGAAACGTAGACTTAATCCCAGAGACATACGACCCAACATTGTACTTAGCAATATTTTAAAATTTTAACAGTACTGCATTTTTGGCAACTGGCGTCTATGTAATCTTGTACCTAGTACTGAACCTTTATTTATTTATTTCTGTTCTACAGTTAAGATCCACCTTACTCCAGACGGAATGTTGTACTTTTTTAAACCTCATTATGATAAAAATATAAACTTGTGGAAAGTTCAGTTGATGCCAGTGTGTCTCATCTGATAATTTGTGAGTAGATTAGTAAAGACACAGGTTTTAGTCCAAACCAATACAACAGTTTGTCTGTCTAATAGTTGAACTCTTTAAATGGAAGGCAGGGTGAAATTATAAATAATTACATAATAGAGATATGGTTATTATAGTTTGGAAATTTTCATCAATTCTTGTTTTTATTTAGTTTAGCATGTCAAATTTCATGCGGTTTAGTTTCATTTTTCATTTGTTTTACCTTTTGTTCTACTTAAAAAAAACAAAACGTTGTAAAAGAATGCTGACAAAAAAATCTGAAATGTACTAGAAGCTTTTAAATCCAAAAGTACTACAACAGCACCTTCCAGATTCCATTCAAAAATATGAGAGTGAGTGAGGATCACTGAAATACATGTTTTAATGCTGTTTTCTACCAAGCAGATTTGCCTTCATAAATTATAGTTTTTATTTTATTATAGTATTTCTGCAAGCTGTCATTTTTTAGTTAATTAGTTCAACTTTTCATTTTCACATTCGCTTTCCTAAACTGATAAATCCAGACAGAGAACGTTGCAGTTGGTTCAAGGTGCAGGGAGCTGGGGGTCTGTGCTTAGTTATATTTGTTACATGGTTTAGTCCCCCTCACTGCTGCCTGTATACTTTAACAACAATGTTGGAAGGGTATACACAGGGCACACCAAGGTGGGTGGAGTGCAGATCCAAGTTCCACAGTAACTTCTAAAGTACAAACCCGTCTCTGGTTTTGTTATTAAAAAATCAAAACTACTTGCTACTATTGGGAGAAAGAGTGAATACGCAAAGTCAGTTTGTATTATCTGAGGCCAGCTGATAAGGCCTGCTGGCCTGGAATTTCTGATGTGGAAATTACTTAATCTAAATCTAGTTCTGTAGCCTATAGGTGACAATGCCCTGCCTCCACATGTGAGGGTAAACAGGATAAACCTGGAAAAGGCAGGACCTGGGTTGTATTGCTATGGCATGCAGCTAAAGCTGAGGGCCCGTAATCAGATCTTCACATCACTCCGAAAATCCCAGACATGCCAGAAATGAATTAAACCAATAAGCAACATTACCTTTGTAGTGGAAGCCCATCAAAAAAAATCAGCAATTTTAACTTCATATTAAAATATAATTACATTATAAATGTTGTGTGTCAATTTACTTTGAGTTCTTGTGTTGCTTGTTGCATGCAAAATACAACATAAAATATTGCAGACTGTAAAGGTGTTAACATTTTTAGAGCAAAGAACTTCAGGAGCCATAGAGGTCACGTTACATCAGAATTGATAATCATGCTGAATCATATTATACTGAGGCCACACTGTGTGACATTCCATTTTGTGCCACATTGGTTTTGCAATCTGCAAAGGTGCTGGAGGTAGGCTTTTAATTTTCAACAGTCTGACACAGTGCTTTGTCAGTGTTTCCTGGTTTTGTGTAAATAAGTATCTAGAATGAGGTTGCTTCAGGAACAAAGCAGTCATTGTACGACCTGTCATTTTTGTATTTGACGTTCTCAGTCCCACTCCACGCATCACTACAATTACTCTGTGCCATCCTTGCAGTGGCAGTACACAGTCATATGTCCCAATTTTGGCACTATTAGCATTATATGGAAGGTCATCATAACAAATATCCACACCAACAAAGCAACAAGGTTCAGAACAAAACTTCAGAAGCCCACATCTCTACATGTTGTAAATGTTTTTCTGTTTAAACATTGTACGAATTGTGGTTAAATTAGTATATTTGTTTTTTTTTACATTTTGCTAATTCATTCATGCATTTGTGCTGGTTATGCACTCATGTGATCACTTGTTGACACATGCCTCTTTAGTAGCTCATGCCACAATGCTGGAAAATGGCAGTTTAATAGTGGTGGAAAATTTTATTAACTTTGGTTTCCCAAAATGTTGCATTTGGTGACGGTGGGAAAATGTAATTTTTGACCACTCCAGCCATCCATCCATTATCCTAACTGCTTATTCCTGGTAAGGGTCACGGGGAAACCTGGGGTCCATCCCAGGGCACATAGGGCACAGGGCAGGGGGCCAACCCACCACAGGGCGCACACACACACACACTACAGGCAATTTGGACACACCAATCAACCTAACCTGCATGTCTTTGGACTGTGGGAGGAAACTGGAGCACCTGGAGAAAACCCACCAAGCACAGGGAAAACATGCAAACTCCATGCACATAGACCCAAGGCGGGAATTGAACCCCAGGCCTAGAGGTGTGCAGTGATAGGGCTAACCACCACACCACTGTGCCGCCTACCGCGACAGCCAATTTAAAATAATTTTATTTGTTGTTTCTTCCAGTGAGTCTGTTTACAGTAGCCTATATTTTATGTAATTAAAAGAACTTTTCAAGCACAATACTAAATGATGTTCTAGAATACGTGGAACTGGAAGTACGTTCAACTATCCACAGATTGCACCTTACTTCAAGTTTAAACACTAGAGGAATCCACAAAATTGCAGAGATCAGGTGTACTTTGCTAAAAAATGAAGAATTAATTGATGGGCTGGTTCCAGAGCCCATTCTATGTTTCTGGTTTTGCAGGTTCTTTTTGTTTTCTTTTCTACCTAGAAACACTTTCATTTCAGTTTCAGAAGTTTTGTTATTTTCATGTCTTAATAAACATGGGCTTGTTGAGTTAGTGTGTGTGTAAGTTTCAATTTCTTGTAATAGGTTTCAGATTCTTGCAATAGACCATATGAAAGATCAGGTTTTACACCATACTCTTTACACTAGATCATTGCAACCAGGGTTACTATTTTAAACATTTTAAAAACAAGTTTGACAACTAAAATGCTTGCAAAAAAAAAAAAAAAATCCTAAATGCAATTAACCACTATTACTTATGAAACAAAACAAACACATACAAAATCATTCTCCACTCCAATTCTCACACTGGGATTAGAAAAAGAGGGAAATGCACATACAAGGAATATGACATCTGCATTTAACCCATCCCCCCAGTGGGAGCAGTAAGTGGCCACACATGGTGCCCAGGGAGCTAGCACTAGGCTAAATTGGGCTGGGATTTAAACCAGGCACCAAGAGACTTCCACCTCCTACGCTGATGCTCTACCCATTGAGCCACTAGTTCTGTTTTTTAATAGCATGCAATTCAATACCATGACTTGAAATACCCTAACTCCCTGAAATACCCTCACTAAAAAGGTGAAGCTGCTTAGTAAAAAACTAATAAAAACCATTAATTTACATTTTTTCCCATGTTGCCTCCTAAAAATCTATCTTTTCAGATACTAAATGTTGATTGACCAGAGGATGTCTGCATTCCAATTAAAGGTACTAAGTTTCTGAGGTTCCTATACTCCTCAATCCTAACACTGAAATTAAAAATAGCAAAGCTCTGGTAGAAAACTAGAAACAAAGCTAAACTATATGAAAAAGAAACTAAAGCAAATAATTTCAGAAAAACAAAACTGCTAATACTGTACTAAATGCACTAAATCTCAAATTTGATATGCTAATCAAAATAAAATTTAATGAAAATATCAAAACTATAATAACCCTGATTACAACCCTCACTGGATAAACAATTTCTTGGATAAGAAGCACATATAATGCTATGTATAGATGACAGTAATTTTTTGCATTTTTACTGGTTAAAAACAATGATTCACAGTTGACGTCTGAGACAGCCATCTCCTACGAACATAAACATACTAGTGAGGTTAACTTGTCTTATTCTATGATGCTTGAATTTATGTAAATAACATGAAAATATTTAAAACATTTAAAGCAGCAATGGAGTGCAGTTAGGTCTCGGTTATGCAAGAGTGTGTTCTTTTCTTTTGTACTTTACTTTTCTATGAAGTGTGAAGTTGTGTACATTTGGGGCTGAAATAGAAACTTACCAAGGAAAATGCCTACACACACACGCACACACACACACATGTTTTGGGCCCACAAACCAGATAGAGAGTTCTCATGTGAGACTTCTGCTTGGTTTGTAATTTATGTGTTGTATTTATTAATTTCCAGTTAACTCCCAGAAATCATACAGATATTGTATTTTCATAATGCCACTTTTTGAGTCTTCAGGCTCGATGGCATGTTCACGTCTGTTGTGATTATATCAGTTTTTCTTGTTACCGGTTATCTTTTAGGTTTCCCTAATTATTTTAGGCATTACAGATTTTTTTTTCCAAATAAACTTAGCCTACTTATATTCAAAATAAGATAATTTCAAGCCTGATCATTTGCACCTCAAGTTAAGGGTTAGATTTTATTTGGTCAAGGATACATTTGTTTGTTTTCCTTCATGTACATGGTAAGTCTTTAGTAATATCAAAGGCAGCACTAGTGCACAGGTGCATATGTGCTGAAGAAAGTAATTGAGATAAATATAATTAATATAAGTAAATAAAGGACACAATTTCCAATTAAATAAAATAAGTCAGATAAACACAATGTAAACAGGTCTGTCGGAAAAAATGGAAATAGTGTTTACGGTAATCTAGAAATTGTGTCATTGTCTTAAAAGGAGGCCAGCAATTATTATCTTTCTTGCATCAGACTGACACCTAACGGTCAAGAAAGTAATTACATAACTTAAAAAGAAAATTACAAGTTATGACATTCAGCTTCTATTTATTCATCATTGGTTATTTAACGTAAGCCATAACGACTGTTGGTAAAACGGCATATAGCATGACAGTCACTTAAAATCTCTTATCGGAGAAAATACACATCATGAATTCGTATTTTGAAGTACGTTCTGCCACGTCGTCTCCTTCGCAGTTCCAGTAGGGCTCGTGGTAAATTCCAGCTGTAGCTAGAGCTATATCGGCGTCTAGGATGCAGATTAGTAACGATGTTAAAACACGTAATAAACACGCAAATAAGATCGTTGATAGTCTTTGTCACATAGGGTCGTACAAACCAGAAAAAAACGCATCATTTGCGATTTGGTTTATGCCAATGTGATTACCAACAGATAAAGCAAATAATTTATGTAGTAAAATTATATGGTACTTTTTTGTGTGTGTGGGGGGGGGGGGCGCAGATGTTTCGCCTTTGTGTGTATTTTTCTTTTGTTTTTAGGCTTATCTGTTTATGTAATTTTCCGCCCGCGCTCTTAACATTTTCCGTGCTGGCACTGAATTCTTCCTTTCCGATGCAGTGTTGGTCCATTTAAAAGGCTTGGTCTGATCTAAATATTTTTTTAAAAGTCTACCCTCAAGACGCTTGTTGAATGCCCACATCATTAGTCTAAAGAAACAACACGTGGACCGACTGAACAATGGCTTACAATGTATAAGTACAATATATGCAACTAAGAAAAAACCCACCAGATCAATGGCGCTTCCTCGTAGTTTTAAAAAGTACTTCATTAATTTCTTTTCTGCATTTAGCCCATCCCCTGAGGGGAGCGGTGGCCGGCCAGCCAGCCACGTGTGGCGCCCCGGGAGGCTGGTATCTGGGTGTCTTGCTTGAGGACACACCTGGCTGTGCTGGAAGTGGAGCCGGGACGCTTCCGCCGCCCAGCCTGCTGCGCTACCCATTGAGCCAACAGGACACTTTAAGTACCACTGTTGTTTTATTCTATGGACAAAATGTTATTTCTGTCACAGGGTATACATGCACCACAGGTGCTTCCCACATCGACGTCTAAGGACCTTGCAGTTGTTTACCTCTGAAATACAGACACTGCAGCTGGGCCTGACAAAGTCAATGAACTGGGAAAAACACCAGTTACAGATGGTGGCCGAAGACACAAAATGACACAGAGAAAGTCATGAAAAACGAAGTTTAAATAATGTCAACGTAACAGAGTTTCTCATCTCCGAATTATAGATACTGATCCTGTCTCGATCCAATCATTCGTGCATAAAAAATAAATGTAAAACTCAAATGCGGCGTCAATGGTAAAGAGTACGGGGACGAACACTGGGAATACTAGTCAAAGGTGGATGGATAAGGGCCCTTTTAACCAACCGCACACACTTCTTTATCCTGGCTCTTCACCATGCCATCGAGGCGTTTTTGTTTTGTGTCCAAACAGTTTCAGTCCTGGCAGAGGTAGACACGTGTTCTGGCTAAACGTAAAACCAGAACAGCCCCTTGGGCTGCACAGCATCAGACAAGAGCTCGTTATCGCGGCCGGACAGAGAATTGTATCGCGTTTAGTGTTTTGTGCTCGGAACAGGAAACTGGTTTACAAATGCCAGTTTACAATCCAAATTCTACTAGGACATCCGCCACACACTGCTGAAAACTCACACGCAGCTGCTTTGGCAAACCCATCCTGCGCCTACCTTTGCCAATTCGGACCACGGAGGTCAGGAAGGACAGCAGTTTTAGTGCTGTCACCACCAGGTGGTAGTGTTGGACAATTTTGGAAGAGAAATGGCAGCGATATGGTGAAAGGATTTTTCTTGGTGTTCTTGTTAATGTCCCGCGCCTCTGAATTGGATAAGACGATATAGCGAATGGATGGATAGATGTTCTTGTTAATGATGGTGATGAAAATACGCCAAAACAGTTTGCGATGCTTTATATGTCAGCCTTAACAGAAAAACAGCTTTATAAAAGTAGTATATGGGCAAATGGATCAGCGCCATCGCCAGGATGTAATTGAACAGATAGGTGTGAAGAAATTGCAACAGCCTGAGGTACGATGCAAGTAGCTGAACAACAGTTTGAGTGGTGCAGGTAAGGAACAACGGGTAATTTGTCATAAGTACGTGCACACATCTAATATCCAATTATAAAAAGACACATGTCCATAAGAATTTTATTATTAGCAAACAGTGCATTTAATGACTGTAATTGATATAGAAAAATTACATTTTAAAAGATGGCAATTAAATTTCTTCTTGAGTAACATTCCCCATGAAAATAGTAAAAAAAAATATCTGAGGTATAAATACACAAATACTTTAAATTATCATTGTCATGCATTTTTTATCAGTATACAAGTTAAAGCAGTATAAACAACATATTGGTGTGAATTTAAACTTTACAGTTTCCAATTTTAAAGGAAAGTATGTGTACAGAAGGCTGACATTCCATAATCCCACTTTAACTTCATAGAAAGCAACACTGACAAAGGTGAGTGAAAGGGCTGTGCAACCAGTATTCTTCCTTTGGTTAATCAACTGGAACATTTTTTTTTCCAAACTGACAAACTAGGAGATAAAAAAAATAACCGCCCACATGTACAGTAAAACCTGTATAAAACCCACCTTTATGAAAGGACCCCATTTTTTAAATATATTGTTTTTACAGCTATTTCAACATATGGTTGAAAGAAATACAAAAGTATCTACAGTAAATATACATATACAAATATATAAGAGCTGGTAATTCAGTTCAGTTCAACTGTTTTCTATAGCGCCTTTCACAAAATGCGCTTAGCTAAAATATTCAAGGAAACCCCCTGTGAGAACTTCTAAACACAAATCCTTCCCTAAGCTTACCACTCATCATTACAGAAACCCAGACAGCAGAACCATTATTTAACACTTTTTGCTTTCTAATTGGTCCATTAAGAATTGGCATACTTTTTTCCCCAACAAGATCATACAGTTTTACAAAACCACACCCCACACAGTTCCACACCCATTACCCTGCCATACATCACACATCCTTGCCCAAACCAGACCACCTTGTTCAACAAAGCCAGCCTTTCAACCAGTCACCCCAGCCTATGGCTCATCTTTTACAGTGCCCATTTTCCCCACTCTCAAGGACACACCTGTTCCTTACCCAAATGTCAGAAGTATGTGTTAAGTCCACAAGGTCCAGCTCTTGGTGAAATTGCCACCGTTAACAGCAGAATACACATGGCAACGAAGGAACACCTGTGTTCCCCCAGCGATGCAGTCGAGGTACCTCCATGGGGCCGTGTTGCACTTTCACCCGTGTGCTTCCCAGAAGCAGCTACTGACCCCCGCTTGATGTCACTTGTCTGACATCACAACCAGGGGGAGGAGCCAAAAGCTCCACATCAATCTGTATAATCAATTATAAATAGGTCAAGCAGGCTGTCTTGCCGGAAAAGTATATGCTCGTGCAAAATACAAGGAGTGTGCCATTCGCCGTCAATGTGTGATGGACATGAAGTTTGAACCATCCCATGCGTCCTTTCAGTTGCTCATTTGTCCAGAGAACTGGCAAAAGAGTCCCGAATCTGTGCAACCTCAGCAGCGCACCAGTGTCCAAAAACCTTGTTGTACCACTCAGGAAAGTGACCCCTAGAAAAACAGACAGAAAGAAATGTGAGTCTTTGACAAGCTGTGCTAAAAGATCTTGTGAGTAGACCAGTTATGAGTGGGAACACTGACTGAGAAGCCCAGATAGGAAGGATATGGGAAAGATTTGTGAAAGATCTCTGGCCCAGCCTAAAGAGCACTCACCGGCAGTCGACCCTGCTAATGTAGGTAAGCCGGGTTCTCCCAGACCCACATGGCTCCATGTAGTAGCGAGCTGCCAGAACATTGGCCTTCACCCCCATGAGTGGTGCGCCCTGGTGGTCCACAGAGGCACAAACAAGTGCGCAAGCTCCCTTAGGAAGGTCTGTCGCCCACATCCTAGTTTAGAATACAAAGACATTTCACAAAAGGTGTAACAGCCAGTGACTGACATGCAGAGCTACTACACTGTTCAATAAGACCATAAGGTCAGCTGCAATCGACTTGGTTGTTTTGCTTGAAGACTGTTGAAGATGTTCTTTAGAGGGTGTATAAATGACAATGACTGAGTAGAATTATAAGTCTCTTATTTCTGAAGGGACTCATTGGTTTTGACCTGAATAAAATGGGGTTGCGTGTACTGGGTGTTCTACTCACATCCTTTATTAAAGTGAACCGACACTATTTGACAAAACTCAAGACCCTTCTGTCCCTGAATCCCAGTCATCATGTGTGATGTTCAGACAAGGTCACAGTCCTGGCTCACCTCAGCACAACATGATCCCGGGGGGGTCGAGGTGCCATGCTGTCCTGCACATACTGGTAGATGTCAGTGTTGTGGTCTAGCGTCTCCAGCACTCGGACCTCGAGGAGGTCCTCATCCCACCTGTCACGTTCTCTTAGTAGTCGGGTCAGCACCTCGTCTGGGGCTGCGGCCACCTCCACGCTAGCCTTCCACAGTCGCAGGGGGAAGCCGTCATGGACCTGTGGGGTCAACGGTAACTTAGAGCGCGATGACTGAATCTTTCTGAGTGTCTGTACGTTTGGGCTGTGCAGAACTCAGACTGAGCTGGATTCCGCTAGGACTGTGCCAGTGCAGTACCAGCAGCAGTGTTATATCGGGGGTGGAGGTGTGCCACTGCAGTATGCATAAACAATGGCATGCAGAACTGGAACACTCACTAAATTACATTCTGACCTACATAGCGACTACTTCCAATATTATACTCAAGATATAACAAGCTTCTGTGAGTCCCATGAGAAAGGAAAGAGCTTGGGGGGGGACCATGAGTTTGCTGCAGTAAAAGCTATTAGAAAAACTTTATATGGGAACTTGCCTTCTTGTATGCAAGCTCCACCTGCTGTTCATGGGTGGAGCAGCTGTCGTAGCCTCGAAATCTATCTTTGGCTTCTTTCAGCAGGCTCTCCATGGTGTCCCGGAGGCAAGGAACGCCCACACCTTGCTCTAGTTCTTCCAGGCCAGCAGGGAGCAGCTCCTGCTCCATGTACGAGTTCCGGCAGAAGCTCATATCCTCCGGAATCTAGGATGCAAGAACAACAAAATTTTAACAGCTTGATTTTTTTAAAATCCAAAAATAGTCAGTGATCAAAAGAAAGAAATATACAAGGGAGATTTCTTTTTTCTTGGTTTATCTTTGTAGCCAGTTTTTTATTTTTCCAACTCCAAACAAAACATCCTTTTTTCCGGCCTAAAGTAAATGCATGCCCTCTGATATAATTAACTAAAGGCTCTTGATGAATCTTAACAGTTTGAATGGGCTGATGATGTGGACATTTACAGGTGGGAAGATGCATTTTTCCCAGTGACCCTACACAGCATAAGTAGTATAGAAAATGCATGGATGGATAAATGGATGGAAGATGCACTTTTCATAGCAACTGTAGGGGGTGGTGACTCAGCAAGGAGGTCTCAGTATAGGCACCATTCAACATTGCTCAAGCAACAGGCCAACATTTCACTCCTTGCCACCGAATATGGAGATGCATGGTGAAATCTGCTCAGTCTGAAGTGAAGCTTTGGCTTAAGTTGTGTAACAGGAAGTTTGGTAAGAATACCATCAGAACATTCTCAAATTCGGATTGGGGTGGGAGACAAACCTGGAAGAGTTTCCTGCACTCTGTGATCATGTGGGCCAGGCCTTGGGTGGCAGCCAAGTTCTCATTCAGGTCCCTTTGGTCTGGTTTTCCCAGATTCTGTTTGCGTTGCATCACCCTGCACGCACACAGAGAAATAAGATGACCTGGTGAGACACACCAATCCACACTAAACTGAAGTGAAACCAGGATAAACCACAAGAACATTCACAAGGATCTGAATGACCAACAGCATTCTACAAGGAGTCTTGCCTTCTCTTTCTTCAGATGTATAATCTGATTGTGCAAACAAGTTTGTTCCCTTTGTGTGCAAGTAAGCAGTATAAAATGAAGGTGGATTAAATTAGGAAATTTGCTGCGGCAGAAAAGTGAAACACATCTCCAATACTGATTCCTTACAGTTTTGGTAAATATGGGGATTTGTTCTACTCCGAATGCCTTCTACAAACGACCAGTGATGTTAGCCTGTAAAATGTAGTCTGACGTTTGTGAAGGGAGATCACCATCTGACCCAGAGAGGGTTCAGAGTCCATAGCTGGCAGTTTCTCGTACCTGGGCGATGAGCCGTCCCGCCGAACAGCATTGAGATGGAAGAGTGAAGGTGCCAAGCACACGGCCAGGTTGGTGCATGTCATCTGGTTATCGCTGGCTGCGGCGGCCACGTCGCTGAGGAAACACAGCAGTGCCTCCAGCACTTCGCGGTTCTCATCCGGCAGGAGCAGTGCGGCAGCCTTGGCAGCCTGGAGCCGCTGCTCTTTTGGAACATCTGGGGGCAGGAGGGGACAGGATTGAGTTCTGAGAGCACAACCAGACAGACAAGTATGCCCATTCTTACTTATTCTATTGTCCCAGCACGTCCATTAAGTCCAGTGTGTCCACCATTCTACTCATGCACCCTACTCCCCCAGCACTTGTGTTGAGGCCAGTCTGTCTTCCTCTCCACTCATTCGTCCTTATGTCCCAGCGCTCCCATTAATGCCAGTTTGTCCATCTGTTCATCTTGTGTGTCGTCCTGGCTCTAACTCTTTTAAATGGTTGCAGTGTACTATTCTCCTGTCTGCCTCTCTGCGAGTCCTCTGACCTTACTGATATCCATTACTTTCTTATACGCGAAATCTGCTTTTTCAAAGCTGCAGGTCGACAAAAAAGCACGATAAATAAAACGGGGTTACATAAGGGGTTAAAATCGGCAAAGGAAGTCATTCTAAGTGTGAAACACGAACGAGGAATGTGATGTTTTCGTAGGGAGAAAAAAAAAAAAAAACACAAGCAAATGATTTTCTGTGCTCTGCCACATCATTTAACAGGTATTTCCTGTGCTCTGCATTTCATGTTAACCTTCACTCACAGTCATTTCACGGAACAGACTGAAAATGGTCCTTTCAGCTACACAATCGGATATAACACACGGCAACTAAGAACAGGAAGGACTAATTACTCCTCGCAAAGTCCGTCAGTCAGTCAGTGAAGCACATGCAAGTACAACACACGCACACGCACGCACGCATGCACAGAATCTCAGTCATTCAGTCACGCGCATGCAGAGCTGCAAACATGAAGGGCCACTATAATGCTCACACTGGTAGATCTGCAGGAAGGTCTCAGAGAGCTTGTTGGTGAGCAAAGGTTCGGGCAGGTCTCTGAAGTACTGCTTCAGCATATCCGCCACGTCGTAGGCTGACTGGCCCTCGTAGCTCACGCCATCGAGACACACCTCGTTCATTTGCCTGAGGGCCTGGATACGTGACTTCACCCCCGACTTCCTGAACAAGCCCACCTGCACGAGGAACCGTGAGACAGGCAGGTGAGATGGGAGCTGGGGTGAAAGAGACAGAACA
The DNA here is from genome assembly GCA_025773905.1 of Chitala chitala. Lineage (NCBI taxonomy): Eukaryota > Metazoa > Chordata > Actinopteri > Osteoglossiformes > Notopteridae > Chitala > Chitala chitala. Next base: position 22,932 of record JABJVR010048266.1, read on the forward strand.
GGTATGGGGGGAAAGTGCACTGTCTCACCTGGTCTAAGCACTGGCTGCGCAGGTAGCGCATAGCCTGCTGAATGCCCAGTGGGAGGGGCTGTCCTGTCCGCTGCACGTTCACTCTCAAGGGCACCCCAAACACACTGCGGCCCCGATGTTCCCGTACCTTTGTCCTCTTCATGAACTTTGGCACAGCCCTGTGGAGGCACGGCACCGATTAAATCAGATCAAAACCCACAAATGAAGCCGAACAATCAAAACAGGACCGCTGTGTGCTGTAGCGCCTTATTGGGCTCCATGGAGTCAAGTGATTAACCCTGCCTCACAGGAAGAGGCAAAGAGGGGCAAAAGAGAAGGGGAGGAATTTGAACAGAAATCTCTGATGGCTGAGAATGTGATTCATTCACAGGCTGTCATTCACTGCAGGTCCCATCAGGACACAAACAAGCAGCTCCTGTGTTCAGCTATACTGATGCAACTGGGGCCATCATAGGACACGTGCTAATAAGCGCACGTCAGTGCAAAGCCCGTCCCAGGACTACTGAGTGCAGCGTTCTGATTTCTACTTCAGCCATTGTGCCTTCCAGGTAATTACTGAGCTCTCATTGGTTAATCTAAACTTCACTTAGGTCACGTAGCTTTAGCTGTATTTGAAATTGATCACTAAAAAGCAGAAGTCTGCTGCCCTGCTGAGCCCCAATCATGGAATAGTAAGCTATGTCTAATTCTCATACATCTCATATAACCCATTCTAGCTTCTCTAACTATAAAAGGCAGTGCCACAGTTTTACAATGGGATTCACATCGTAGTAACAAAAGTTGAACTGTAATTTAAAGGGTACTTGTATCTCCTATCCGACCTCATCTTCACCTATAACTGTAAACTTTACTTACAAGGCACACATCACCTTAAAATAAAACAACCATCGGCCGCAACAGCAGCGGTCGCAGGAGTGCCCAGTTCTCACCAGCTGAAGCCGTGCTTGTTGATGGGCGCGTGCTTCTCTAGCAGGGCGGTGATCTTAAGCAGGGAAAACTTTTGCAGCAGGTTCATCTGAAGCACGGATTGGGCGCTGAGCTGCAGAGGGGCCGAGGGGAGGCTGGGCCGGTGTGAGCTCTGGAAGCTGGGCCAGCGGAGTTTTGGAGGCCTGCTGTTGAACCATGGTATTAAAGAGCAGCATGGAGAAACGGGCGTGCTAACCTCATGTCTAACTGGTCATATTATTGCCTAAATAAAACAGTACAGTCACACACAGGTCTCTCTACTCGTTCTGATCTATTCTTATTCTGTTGGACATTTCCTAAATGCTTATTTACTAAATATATAAAACTGCTCCTGTGTCTGCTGATTTCTGGTTCAAAACTGTTCATGAACTTTTGCTCCACCCTTTCATCTTGATGTCTAACTGCAGGAGCAGGCCCTGTAACGTAATGTGAGCAGGTAAAATGACAGAGTGGTTCTCACCTGTTGGACCTGGTCAGGGAAGCCCCAACCCCAGAGTCCCTGCGTTCGTGCTGGATGAGTCCCACGTCTGGTTCGTTGAGAGTGCTGTCCAGATCAGAGCCATTCTCCGCCTCCTCCAGGTGACTCTGCAGTGGCGACGAGGGGCACGGGGAGGCCGAGTCCAGGGCGGAGTCCGAGTCACCATCCTCGCCAACGCGGTCCGCGCGCTCTGTCCATGGATCAGGAAAGCCACGCAGCACGTCATCCAACTTGTACGCCAGCGATTCCTCCTCTTCCTCAGCTTCTTCTTGAGGAGGTACGTTGTCATAGAAACTCAAGCGGCTGTCGAGAGAGCCAGAGGAGTTGCGACGGTGGGAGGCGCCTCGGCGGTGGGTGGAACTTCTGAGGGACGTGTCGCAGGATGATGGGCGTCCGTTACAGAGTGCCTTCGGAAACGTGCCTGGTTTGTGTCCCTCAGGGATGAAAAAGAAAATCTCTTGTTCCTCTTCTTCTTCGTCGTCCTCTTCTGTGCACACCGCCACTTTGCGGTTGCGTCGGTTCAGGTCGGCAATGCCTCCAGTGTGCAGCGATTCTGTATGCACCTGGAGCAGGCTGAGCGGGTCGAAGTTCTCCAGGTACATTCCGATGCGCTTGGCACTGGTTCCAGCAGTGCTGTGGCTCCTTGCACGGGTCACAGGGCTGGGGGTGCTGACAGTGCTGCTACCTCCACTGGGCTCGGAGGCACTGCTGCCACTACTGCCCGCAGCTTGCCCCGAACACGACACGCTGCGCTCACGTAGAATGGACACGTCGACACAGTGCAACTGCCGCAACCGTTCTTCATCTGGGCCCTGCTTCAGAACCGGACCACTGATCTCCAGTTTCAATGACGACTTCTTCCGGCGCCGGCTTGACGTTCCCCGCAGGCGCAGGCTCTCCATCCTCCGCAGAAAGCTACGGGCCTTGGAGCGGGCACTTTTGGCAGGGCTCTTGGAAGGGTGGTCATAGGGAAAACCCGGAATGCCTGGTGACGGGGGAGATGGCGGGCCTTCAGAAGGGGAGTCCTCAGTGGCTCCTGAGGTGCCTGAGGAACAAACGCTGGCCAATGATCCAGTTCGGGTGGTGCCATTCCCCACGGTGCCAGAAGAGGCTGTCCCAGCGCTGGGCCAACCTGGGTCTGTCAGGAGACTCTCGGAGCTGCTCCCTGGCCCTTCAAGTGGGGGGAAGACTTCCAGCTCCTCTAGCCGGGACCAACGCTTGCTTGCTCTCTGGAATGTCCAGCGGCCACTGATGGCACATGGCTCATCCTCCTCAGAGTCCTCGCTCTGCCCATCAGAAAAGGAAGGGGGAAAGGATGGGCAGAAAAAGAGAGGATGTGGGCAATCACTTTAAGTACCATATTTTCCATCACATAAATTAGCAGCTTCAAAATGGAGTAATCGCTAGTTGTCCTGGTTGAGGCAATTTGACTAAATGGGATATAGACACCCAGTTATGAACATTCTTCCTCCAGTCACTATGGCTGTTATGTCCTTATGTAGGTTATCACCTAAGGGCAGCCAATCTGTCTTGGGATGGTCGGCCAGCTATAATGGAGTGGAGGGGGGTGCAGTTCCTGGAGGTAATCTAACACTAACTTGATTTAAGCTGCGGCCCACCCGAGCCTCTCTGTGGTGATTACTGCCATGGCGACAGGGGGCCCTACCTTGTTTCATGGCCCTAGGCAGAGCATCAAAGGCACTTGAGAGTGATGGCCACACTTAGTCCAATCAAAAGGGACTTATGCCTTATGAAATCCCAAATCAGGAAGGCACAAACAGAGAGGCACCACACAACCACCCCATAAATTATAGAGAACCAGTGTCACTGGCCACTTCCACTGAAACCTGCTGATCTAGCTATTGCACAGTATAATTCTGCCACAGTTCCAGCTTTCATCCAGCCCCTCTGAGTGATGTTGTCCAGCATCTCAGCTTCTCCCTCAGCAGAGACAGAGTATGACAGAGGGCCTCCAATAATGCAGAAATGCATCTGCAGATGTGCTTTCTAGGTGACAGACACAGCCCCCTTTTGGCTGTTCTACCAAGTCCTTAGCTAATATAAATTGTGATTCAAGACACATTTAGATCACAGGTAACATCTTCATCTTTGGGCTAAAAAAATTTAAATAAAAAAGTGCTGACTGCTGACTAGCAAATATAGTATAATATTGTCAAAAAGTACAATGACATTTTAACAAGAGACTTGAAGATGATTAACCTTTCTTGAGTTGAAACTACAGTTTTGTACCACAATCCCAACACAACTAAAGCCTACTGTGATTTTTTTCCAAACTGTCATGTTATTGTTCTAATCAAAGGCTGTTTTTTGTTTTAATGAAAGGTTAATTTTAGTGAGAATTCTCACTACCAAATCACCCTCACCCAGCTGTTCTGAGGACAAAATGTAAATTTATGCAAAAGATACACGCTTGCATTTATGAGACTAATTGAAAATGTCAAATTCGCATAAAGAGACTGAATGTCTCCGAAAACACAGTTTTACGGCATTTCTTCTAACCGGCTCAATCAAACACAAAGCAGGCTGCTAGGGACAAAAACTATACCAGAATTCTGTCATGAAAAGCAGAAGACAGTACAGCAGAGGATATTTCCCTCTAAGAAATATACATACCTGTTTTCTTTTTGGGGAGATTTCAAGCTTCATCATAGTGCATTTATTAAGGGTGTTCAGCCGCCTGTGGACCAGAAAAAAAGACACACAAACACATGGGCAATTAAGAGGACATTCCAGCCTTGGACCCCAGACCCTTGACTGGACCTATTATAAAAGCCCATTCTGTGGCTCATTAACAGCCTACACCAGACCTCTCTTAAGGACAAGTCAGTTTTGAGGGGCTGGACTGATAGCCCATTAAGGAACTAGCTTTGGATAAGCCTTAGATTATTGGGAAACTATTAGGACAAAAACCCTGACCTGTCAGAGTAACAGCAAAAACTGAACAAAAGAGCCAGTAAGATTATCCCCACGCTACCTCCTGGCAGGGAGCCCCCAGCTGGCCTTTCAACAGATTGACTGACCCAAACAGGAGACTGACTAACAGATCCCAGATGATGGCCGCCAGCTGGGACAATCTGCACCTGAAGTCAGCTACAGCCCTTCCCCCTGCCAACCCATGCGGCCACCTACAGGTCGACCATCAATGCTCATATACACGGCACCCTTACTTGCACGACCTTGCCTGATTTTTGAGCTCTTTCTTGGGCATGCACACACTATGTCCACTTGCCAGCCAGTCAGTCATTCTCAAAGCACTTCCACAAAATCCAGACATCTCTGCTGTCTAAAGTGAGAGACACTGTTATTTGTCTGACTGGGCGAGATCTCACCTGCACAGAGCTTCAATGGCATCCCGGTCCAGGAAGTCATGGTCCCATGTGACAGAGGAGATATTAATGGGAAACTGGCCATCTGGGAGAAGGCATAAAAACAGATGTGAGAGGCATAAAGGAGGCAGTATACATTCTTAAGTGTTTACATGGGGATGCACAGGCATGTAAAAGCACACACACACGCACGCACAAACAAACACAAACATTTGACTTTTCCTTAAGAGTCCTAAGCAGTAAAAGGAATGCAGGACTCCCAAAGGGGTACTGAGCTTGTGGTGCAGGGTGGGAAACTGGAGGCTTGCATACTCCCCAACAGCATGAGAGCCCCCCTGTCTGTGATGAAAGAGCACAGGAAGTGCATCTTAACCCACCAAACAAACACAGCTGCCTCATTGAAATCCAAGCAGTTAAGTGGGGAGGGGGAGCCTCTATAGGCTGAGGGGGGGGGGTGCACAGGATGGGGAGAACAGTCCCCCATTACTTAAAGGAATGTCTCTAATTACAGGTTGAGCATTTTCATCACCATGCAGAACATTTGTGAACAAAGCAGGACCAGGGAAGAAAAGCCTTAATTCTCTGGGAACAGGCGTTGATCCGCAGGCTGTTACCTCACACTATTACACCGCCTAGATTCTTGCGGCTTTGAGATAGGCTAAGCGTTGCGCTGGTTTATGCCTCATGACAGGCGCCGGCATACCAACGGTGTGTTTGTTTACATGAAACGATTCCTCATTAAAAGCCCTGATTGGAACATTCCAGAAAACAAGCCGTGTTTTCACTCTGAGGTCTGCGGGAGGGAACACTTAACTGTCCTCCTCCAGCTGCAAGATCACCCCGAGGGCTTCGGCCTACCGTGACAGAACCGCACGCCAGGGCAGGGACATAACGACGTGACAAACAAACAAACAAACAAACAGGCACACAGGTGGGTGAGGAGCAACTCATCCAACCGACCTGCAAGCGAACAATTACCCACAGTTACCTTCATATAGTTGGGCGTACTGCGGGAACCCGGCAGCCCGCAGCCAGGTACATGCTTCGCCAGCCTCAATCTCTGTGGGGGAGGGGAACAGGAAGCAGAAGGTTAGTCACCTTGAGGACAAAATTGTCTTCATGGCCAGAACATTACCACAGCAGTCTAATGTTGGCCAAAAGACTCCTGTGGTTGTGAAACCTTTTTTTTTTTTGCTCAGTGAAAACCCGAAGGGCACGCGACTGGATGAGAATTTACAAGCTGATTTATCTAGCGCCGCCTGTTGTCATTTGACAGTGCCAGTAACAGTGTGCTAATGATCGCTGGGTGATGTGGTTAGATCCTTTAGTGTCAGTTAAAGGCCATTAGCGCCCACTTGTTGAATGGGCCAAATGGCTAAAGATTGAGGAGGTCACTCACACACACAGCACTCACAGACACACACTTTTTCCATGTACTACAATGATGAACGAGTTATCTAGAGGTGTTACAAAGTACTTTAAATGGAATGAATGTTTGTGGTGAAAAAACCCAATCAAGCAAATGATCACACTTAACCTAGACATGGACTTAAATGTGGTCATCAACTCGCTGCTTAACTGCAACGGTTGGAAGTGGAAATTTGTAGTTTTTAAAATGTAAGGAGACAGATGTTTTGATCCTTTGTAATGATAGCAAGGGTCTGGCATTAGGTTCTTGTGACAGGAAAACCTTCCGCAAAATATACAAGCTGAAGGAAAGATGTTTTCTGTCAGAAGGACAGGTTAAAGCAGAGGCCAGGCAAACAAAATGTATGTGTGTGTATGTGGAGGGGGAGAATGTGTGGGAGCAGTGAAGTGCAAAGAGGTAGACAAAGGGGTAGACAAAGGTAAACACTGAAAGGGCCCCCGCAGCATCATGAAAGTGGGGATGTTCTAGTGCTTTCAGACACTGGAAGACCAAGAAACTCAGGTGTGTTGTGGGTTGCTTTGACTTTGCAAAAACTAAAACTGTCCTAATTAACAGCCTAGCATAAAAGCAAATACTCTAAAGCCATGACACTCAACCATGAGTAAGTACAGTTTGGAGTCTACTACTAAGCGCCCCATGTCGTGACTGGCCTGCTGACACTTAACTTAGGTGTCGCCGCCAATCAAAGACCCTGAACACACGTGAACATCCAAGCTGCACAAAAGAGCATGCAACTCCACAGCCCTGTTACCACGGATGGGCTTGGCCCACTGTCGCCAGCCAACCTCCGGGACGACAGACTGACGCAGCTTCCCCCACCCTGGCTTTCCTATTTCTACTGGGACAGGAACCAAGCAAGATTGTTTAGCGCTGCGGAGCGGGCCCCAGGCCACGTACAGGCCGCACCACCCACCTTCCGATATCGGGCTCACCCCACCCAGAGCAAATACATCCTCTGGTCATTGTGCTGTATGCCTGCGTTTGACCATGAAGCGTAGGAGAAACGTGGTACAGCAGCCCTGGAAATGCGTCACAGCAACGCAAATACAGCTATGCTGAAATTAAATGTCTGAACAGCACAATGTGCTCATTTCATTCCATTACATTATTTACTGACATGCTGCCCACCAATCAGCCAACCACATACTGGCTATGAACAAAATACCTACTATGGCAAAACACAAGTATGCATCTATTTCTGTCTTACATGCTGAATATGACTGCGTACAGGGAAGGATACTCAGGAAGGTAAGAACGAGGGATAATGTCTCCTAGCACATAATCTCCATGTTACAAACAGAAGGGCACACATCTTTGTTGAACTGTACACATTGTCCTGTTGCTCAAATGTCTCAGAAGCCACAGGTAAATGAGGACAGAGTGTCCCATGCTTTAAGCAGCCTCATCAGTTTAACCTGTTTATTGGTTGATATTTGGGGTGAGGCTGCATCTGAACCACAGACTTAGAAAGTGTGACCAAGGAATGATTCTAAGAGTTCTTAAAACTACAGTGATGTAATTAAAATCCATCTGAGTTTGAGTAACGTACACCTAGGTGGGCTCTTGCAAAACTGGACCAGAGTTCAGCCATTTAGGGTTGGGGATTTGAGTGCATAGTGTCTAAAATTACCCTCATCCTCTCTTCCTTGGTCCCGTCCTGGCTGACCACCCCCGCCCCCTTTCCCCTTCCTGACACAGGAAACTCTCACAGCCAGTGGCCACGGCGACTGAGGAGCCGAGGGCAGGGCTTGCTGAGCCATACACAGCTCTGTGGCCAAAATTAATGCGTCTTGCAGCTGATTACAACACAGTGAGTTCCAAAGGGTCAAGTCTCTGTGTGAATACAGACTGGATGTGTCCTGAGGGCCCTGAGTCTGGGTTTGTGGCTCTCTAACTTGCTCCCCTGAGAACATAAATTCAATTAAGCAGACACTATAAAATGTAGCTCACTCATTAGGAAGCACAGCCTAATTGCATGTATATTGGATTCAAATTATTATTACTGTTATTATGTCCACAGGTTAACCTTGACATTTATGATTTTATGTGTTGCTCTCAATGGTATTAATTTTCTTAGGCGTCCTATCCTAATCAGTTTTAACATACTGCAGTTACACACTATATCGGTCTGGTAATGCATGTCCTTAAGGGTACCACAGCCATCATATGCAAGTACTTTGCTTTTTTATGTCACAATGTTCTGACCACCATGGACAGTACATCATGTGAGCCCCCTTCTAGATCATGTGATCCCTAGCACAAGTTGTCACCAACTGTGAGCAGGCACACCATTAAACTAATGAGAACCCTTTGTGACATAAGCCAGTGCTAAGACTGACTAGACAGATGTTGTGCAAGCTAATGAAAAAGGCCCCATCTGCACTTCTGATACATTTGGACTCCTAAGCACTGACTGAAAGCAGATTACAACACCCGTCACACTCCTCTTTCCTGAATCCCAATACGACCTCGTTGAAATGTAGCATAAGGCAGACCACCCCCAATACATCGCATCGTGTCATAATACCACCCAATGATGCCACAGTCTTGACTCCTGCATCATCAGCAATCTGTCACCATGTGGTAACATGGCCAGTTCATTAACCACTTCATTTAGTGTAGCAACATTGTTTCAGACAGTGGTGGAATTGGGGAAAAGCTATAAACGGTCCTCTGTCTGCTGTGACAGAATGAGATCAAAGACCAGGTTCAAGTGAAAAACTTGAACAACACTTGAGTTTTAACGCTTACCCCTTCACACTAGCGGGAACACTGAGAGTACAACAACCTCTGGTTAACATAGTGTGTGTTTGTACAAATAAACTTAAAATACCATACATTAAAATAACGCACATTACAAACGTCTATTTTAGAGGTGAAGGTATGCTACGACAGTGACCAACCTAACCCTGGGACGTTGTGCAAAGATACCCAATCAACTATGACAACAAACTGATGAGAACTGATCAGTTATCAACAACTGCTGTTAGCGTACACAACCCCGGTTAAGCAACACGACCCACGACCTTGCCCGATTTTTGAGCTCTGCGCTTTTTGGTCTGCGACTTGGTCCTCCAAGCTCCCCGTGTGTCTGTTTCATATCAAGGACCATCTCATCTAACTGGAGAGCCCATGCCGCTATAGAAGAGGAGCTGCGGCGCGCGCCCTTATCTGCACATTTGAAGCAGCGCAGACCTCACGGTGCCAGCGGACTACAATCGGCACGCCAAGTGATCGCTAATCTGTCAGCCTTCACTGCAACAGCACACTGACTCAATCATTCCAATTCCTTTGTTAACAAAATACAAAATAAATTTACTGAATTCACGGAGTACCAAAACTTTAAAAGAACTAGTACATCCTAGGACAGTACCCTTGGTAAACCAGAGGTGGAGAATAAAGTTTTCTGTACACGTGTTTGAAAGGTAAGTTACCGTTACACATATCTGATTCCAATAATACGTAGCACAAAATGCACTTACGGGTCAAGATCATGTTTGCTTTTAAGACACGAAGAAAATTCTCGTCCTCACGATAAACGGCTCCAGTCTCAGCTTATACGAGTCTCCACTCACGGTTACTCCAGTATTACAGCGAAATGCTCCATTTATCCCGTGTAACTGTACATTGGCAACACAATAAACTATTGACAAAAATCACACGGCATGTAAAAAATTTCCTTGACATCCAAGATTTTAAGGCATCCCATGGTCTTGTTATTGTTATTATTTATTCTAACGGGCACTAATTCGCGAAGCAACGATCACACTCCCCAGCTACTTATGACTGTGAATGTGAATGAGACTCTCCGATTCAAAGTTTAGGGATGGTCTGCTGCATAAAAGCCACGCCCCCGTGTGTGGCTGCACCAATCCCACGTGTCAGCGTTGGAATCGACAGCCTGGGCTTGCTTAAATACAATTCAAACTAGACACTTAAGAAAAATCCAGTACGCGCAAGTCTGACTGGCACAGCGAGTTAATTTTAAGTACACATTTAAACATTTGAGTGCTGAAATTCAAAAGCCTTGAGGTATAACTTTATTGTAATTTTGGCCATAAATCATGGATAGAACGAAATATAGTACTCAGGTCTCGATAATAGAGAATAACTGAAACATCCCAATACTTCAGTTACACATACATTTAACATGGATGCATATAAGTATAAAACCAGTAAAATAATAAAAGGATTATAACCAATAAGGTATTCGAGGCAATAAATAGATAACAAGCAGCATTGAACAATTAGCAGTATTTTGAGAAGAATGCACAATTAACACCTATAGAGTATACTATATATATTTCAAGACTTAGTGTATTTCGAAAAAGATGCTTTTTAAATTGCGGATGAGCGATACTCATTGTATAAAATGTGCGCGATCATTTAATTCGCGGAACCATCTTAGTCTGCAATGCTACGGCACTGGATGGCGTTTAAACAGGAGACATGTTAATTTATCATTAGAACTCCATTAATTAAAGGAGCTGAGCACGGTCCGGCCCGTCCCGAGGTACAGACTGCTCGGAACACAGCGCACACAGAGCGAACATTCTGGTATGGTAATGCAACAGGCTTCGCCATCCAGCCTCCCTAGCTGCAGCCCCCTACTACACGTACGACACGCGCGCGATAGGGGTCTAAGAGTCACCTGACCGTGCTATGCGGGCCCCGGGGAGGTGTCAGGCGTTCCAATCTACTTGAAATACCCGTTTACCTCGCTTACATGTAAAAACGTTAGACATAAACGTATAGCAGTTAACATAATTCACGCTCAGGAATCGGTTTCGGTCATCATTCCCCATGTTACAAACAAACGAGAAAGTGCTGTTTTAATAAGTCACTAAGTAAATACGTCGTTAGAATAAATCTTTATTTGCGTTTCCATGTACAATTTTTTTTTCTCTAGGCAATATGCAATACTTTGGTAAGTTTTAAATTGTTGCCTTCGGAATACAGCGTTGACGGGATGAGCAGGGCTACTGACTGTTTATACAGTGCATTCTGGTAAAGGGAAAGGTCTGCTACATCTGTGCTTTCTAAATTATGTAATCTGTAACTTGAAAAGGTCACTGGCCAGAGAGCTTCAAACCTTTTTATCAAATTACTGTTTTATTTGCCTTGTGCATTTGCTTTCAGTGATCTGGTTTTTAAAACGTCCATGTACAATTTACATAGCCTCAGCGTTCTGTCCGCTGTCTGAAAGCTCTCTCTGTCATCCATCCTTTCTCCCTGGCCTGATTCTCCTCAAGGACACCATGCCACTAGCCTTGAGCGAGGTATTTGACCCCAGCAGTCGACAGTAAACGGCCGCCTGTGTGAGCGAACTGTGTGCAAAATGAAAGCTATGCAGGGCTGGACAACAGTGTCTGCAGTGAGGATGAATAATGTAGGAAAGGCAGAAGGCCTGGCAGAAAAAAAATTCACCTCCAGGCGAATGGGGGTGTTTTATTTCCATGTCTAATAAGACCAGAACCTTTGGGTCGGCAGTGCTTAGTGCTAGTCTTAGCCAAGTACAGGGAGAAAAGACCAGAATGGAAGGTAATAAAATGACTTCACACCAAAGGGTGGTCACTTAGTGAAGCAGCTTAATTTTGAATTTATTATAAGGAGCCCCATTTTGGTCTTCATCTGAACCTTGGGGATGGATGGGTGCTCCACAGTTAGGTAGATCTATTTGTCTTGCCTCTGCAGTGCGCATTGCCAATGTAAGACCACCTCGCACCCCTGACTGAGTTTGAGACAGGGCCACAGAGACTACACGTGTGCACCAGAGGTGGATGAGCTCTACTGAAAATACCCAGAACACCTCGGTGGATGCGTGTCCCGCAGTACAGAAGGTTACAGTTTTTGTCATGTACTTTTGTGGACCACTGAGGATTTATCACCTTCATCCAGGTTCACAGGGACAAGCTTGCTGGTTGCCCTCCACGGCAGATTTAATGGTAGGCTGATGTGAGCAAAAGAGAAACTGTGCGCGTGCGCACACACGCACATACGTGCACACACACACACACACACACACACACTCCCACCCCTTATCAGGGCAATCTGGCACAGTGAACTGCCCAGCAGGGACAACCAGCAGCAATTACCATCTCCAGTGAGGAAGAACAGGTCCTAAAAGGACCACTTACACAGCGATCCGACCCATTTGTAGATAACACGAGAAAAACGTATGCGACCTCTCGATGACTCCTTATTGGCTCAGAGGAACAAAATGGGTCAACACCATGCCAAATAGTTGGATAAGAATACAAACAGCAATTGCCAGCTGTATTCTAGGCCTCAAAATGATGTACCCTTCTCATTACCTCAATCCTTACAAGCCCATTGGTGACTGTTTCCAGTGTTTAAACAGATGCCTTGCTTCATTTTTTATGCACTTGATGGGAATGTTTAGAAATAAGATTACCGGCATGGCTACAAGAAGAGGTATCACAGCAGACAACGTTGGCTGAGACAGCAGAAGGGGCCGTCCACAGATACAATGGCAGCTGCTGCAGAATTTCCTGCTGTCTCCACCCCCGACCTCTTCCTCCTTCCACACAACAGAGTGCTCCCAGGTGAGAGTTTGTGGACCTGGTGATTAGATCAGCTCTTAAATGTGTAAACAAAAGCAAAGAGGCCCCAAGGCCTGTAAATAGCCCCAGCACGCTGGTCAACCCTGAGTTGGGTCTGTACTTAGATCAGACACCATACTTAAATAATTAAAAGTTTTGGACAATATCCTGTGCTGAGCACTGTTTGGCAATAAAACAATGACCCACCCAGTAATGAGGTCAAAGGTAAAGTAGACATGGCCAATAGGTGTCCATTGTGCCTGGTGCAGACCCTTACGTGTGCTTGTGGAAAGCATTCTGGGTAGGAATGTGGGACAGACAAATACCAAGGACAGAAGTAGGTCTAGAGTTAGCTTTTCTTTATCTATGACACTTATAAACATCTAATGCAACACAGAAGGTATGCCCATGTAAACATTTATGTTGGGAGGGGGGATGTCCGTGTAAACATTTATGTTGGGAGGGGGTTTAAATAGGGGCATCTTAGACAACTTTCAGTTTGTTTTCAAATGATTTTCTCTTCTTCTATGTCCATCTATCCAGTTAGCCCACTTCTGTTCCTGTCCAGCCAATAAGCCATGTCCATTCATCCAATCAGCTCACCTCCAGATCCGTCCAATCAGTCAGCCTAGTATGTCCATTCACAGTGTCAGCCTGCCTCCACGTTTGTACAGCGAATCACATTCATTGGCCTGCCCCAAATGTTACAAGTGATGTGTTTAAGTTCCTATGATTTGAACAATTACAAAGACAAATCAAATAATGTTGACATATAAAGCTGAGGACACAAAGAATGGTAAAAAATGTATTCACCTTAATTAAAAACATTTTAATTGAAATAATCTAATCACCTACTTGCATTTCTTCTACCTTCCACGTGTGTTTGAAGGCAGTGGCCTGTTTGTCTGATCTGACATTCTCTCCGGAAACACACACTTGACAGTTCCTCTCTGAGGACTTTAATGGAGTACCGGCAGAGGCCTTGCCCCTCCGGCTTACTCACAACAGGAATGACAAGAATAGCAGCAGCCAGGGCGCCGCTGACCAGATTAAACAGACACGCCGAAGTGTCGCCTACAGGCTCGGAACACAATGAACAGGAGGAAGCCTGGTCCAGCGAGTCCGGACCCTAGGAAGGGGGCGGAGCTCCAGCGGGGCCAGGGAGCTGCTCCAGCAGGGGCCCACTCTTTGGTCAATGGGTCAACTGTGTGGAGACATTTTTAAACCCCTCTCACATTCAGCATTTTTTCAGGTGCAAAATTTTGGTTTTTGGTTTTTTCTGTGTTCAGCAAATTATGTGATTGGAGCAGTGGTTGTGTTACATTGAACAGCAAACCCTTTTTTAAAAAAGGTTCTGTACCCCCCCCACATACTCTCAAGTCCTCGACACCATCCACAGTCTTCATAGGAAAACTGCGGCTGATCATCAGACAGCTTCTGCTTTGGAACCATGTAGCCATGTAGGTCATAAGGACATTTGGTAAATTCCAGAACTCTCACTGCGGACATTGTCACATGACCACACAGTCACACCTGGAACAGGCTCATTCCAATTGCATTGCTGAGAGGCACACATGGTGTGCATAATGTGCAGGAATGTGTGTCGCATTTTATGTTTTCCCCATATGAGGGATGGAGATAAAGCTGAACCGTTCAGTTATATGACCTGAACCATGCGTCGGCATGGATATCAGCGACTTCTGTGATGAACCCAATTTCGATTGGTCTCTCTGGTTGTGGGTGTGGTTGGATAATATCTACACCTAGTATAGGAAAGCTTCTCTTTTTCCTCTATCATAGCCCTCAACCACAGACTTTCATAGCAACACTACATTACAAAGCCAACAATAACCTGACCTCTTTGCTCAGGGGTTATTTTTTTCTTTTTCTAAAATCTCTTAATTCACAGTCTCTTTTGAATGACCCATAGAAAAAAGATATTCCTGGTGCTGCATCAGTGGTTCAGCATCATTTAGAACACTTGCTGCATGGAAAAATATTTTACTAGACATAAGGCATTTATGCCAACAGACCTGTTTTGACAACATGCTAAAAATAAATGTACATTATGTTTTTACATTCAACTGTAACTGCCCGAACTTCTGTTTTTAAATCCTCTGCACAATGACAGCAAAATATAGTAATGCAACCTTCATGATTAAAGGTAAAGGGATCATTTACTGTTTCTAAAGAGGAAATCATTCAGAAAATGTCAGCCATGCAACTAAATGAAGCTGGCAGCAGTGCAGGTTAAGGAGACAGGAACAGAACAGGACCCTGAAAGGGACTCAGACCAACGTGTCAGATCTCACACGTTCCGCACTGTTTTGCAGAGTGTTGAAAACACACAATGAAATTCTGTGAATTGTCAACATGTTTGAACAAGATTTTTAGAGTTAGCTTTAAAAACAGCAGTTAGTTTTTCAACATATGAAGCACTTTGCTGCGACCAACAGTTCACCGGTCAGGTACGTAAACAGACCTGTGCATATTTGGGAACTGCTTGCAAATGGAGCACTGAGAGAATGGCTGGCGTGGTGGCCCAGAACTTGCAGCCAGGCAAATGCTTTCCAGGGATTTAGATTCAAATAAAGTGCAGCCCTCTGACTGCAAAAGCATATGGGAGAAACGTCACAAGAAGTGAGAGAGGGGAGGGAGGCGTCTGCGGTAAAGTGCAGCTTCCTTTCTAACAGGACAGGATTTCACAGACCTTCAAAGGAATGGTGTCTAAAGCCTCACCATCATAGATAGGAGGCTCCAAACATCCTAATGGCAGCTGTAATTTCCAAAAAGATAGCTTTTTTCTTGATGTATTTCAGGTTACATTTAGATTCTTTATCTGCCCATTTTTGTATTTGCAGCCCTTATATAACATACTCTGAGCATTACCATATAAGATTCCTTACATAACAAAGTTTTAAAAATGCCATTAAATAAAAGGAGCCTGTACCATATCTAAGAGAAGCATCTGTCCCTCGTGTTTTTTACCTAAACACATTGTGGAAATTCGTGACAAACCCAGAAACATGAAAGTGAAAAACGCTGAAACACAGAAATACTGATGGGAGCTCAAGACCAGCATGCCTGAAGAACATATTTTTCCAATTAGTCATGCATGGTGGGAGGGTGAGGGGGGGTGCAGTATAATGGTGGTAAAGAGTGAGCTAAAGACAGGAAGAGGCTTTGAGAGAAAGACAATTGGAGGATGACACAGCGGTAGACTCAGAAAGACTTGGAGAGGAAGAGGAGACGCCTAGAAGTGAAGAGAAACGTGGTCTGTTGTTGGCTGCTCTAGATTCTGGCAGAGAGACTTAAACTATACATCAAAGGAAGGGTTTCAGGGGGGTGGAGTTATCATGTTTTCACAGAACCCCATACCAAACAGCAGTGGCATCTAAGTCAGGGAGCTAGCAGTCTCATAGCTGTGCACTGGTGACATTATTGATTTTGCTGAGCATGCTAAGTGTCACATGGACCCGTGCTGCCACTGGGACCAGCGGGAGCCCTTTAAACAATGTACCGTTAGCCTTGATTCTGACAGCATTAGCCCAGCCTAAATGGGACCAAAGGGAATGTAACTTATTTGAAATTGGTGTAATGGTGGTGTAGTCCTCAGAAGCAGCTGTGCTGAGTTCCTGTTAGTTTTACTGTGCACCCCTTCTAGCAAGGAAATGAAGAGGGCATGCAGATGTTTGTGCGGAGTCCATTTTGCTTTGAGACATGAAGCCTATTAAGGGAATGATCAGCATAATGTAGCCGTAGTAACAATCTGTAACAAACAGCTTCTGAATTAAACAGACTTTTGTCCACTTAATCCCTGGAAAATTCCAGAAGCACTGCATCCTTTTTATGCGGGAGCGTAATTAGCATTAGCATTAAAGCGGCATTCGTGTGTCTCTTCTGTCTGGGCCGCAAGCAAGTGCAAGCTCCAGCCTCAGCCAACTAGCAAGTAATGTGTGGGTGTCCAACTATGGGATTCATTCACAAAACCAGCATCTGGCATCGGAGAGGAAGAGCAAGCCACAGAAATGTTTGCAGAGTCTGTCTGAGCTCTTTTTTAAAATCACTCTTCATCCCTTAACAGCTCTGGGCCTTCGGATGATGACGTGTGGTCTGATTTCCACATTAACATTAACATGCCTGTTCTCACTGAATGCTTGCTAGGATAATCGTATCAAAGCCTGGGCCTGTTGGCATAGCAATATTACAGAAAACAAAGCTGAGGTCCCTAGACACAGTCAGTGCTGGCTCAGTGTCATAGCACTCAGCTTTGTGCATGTCCACTTACACCAGGAACACCCACCGCAGCTTGTGAACAGAAGTACCAGCACACATTAAACAGTGTTCAAGGCCCTATCTGTGGTAGTACATATCATATTTGACAGTTTTCCAATGCCCTTATTATTGGATTTTAATATTAACATTTAAGGCATACGCATTACTGATGCAGATAATAAATTGCAGCCTTGTAGTCGCCATAGAAAGACATTAAGACAGTAGGGTTCCACCTTTCTAAGGAGTGTGTCTGGCAAATTTCTGCACTTCTACAACTGCCCTGGTGCTGTTAATGAAAAACAGAAACCTCAAGGGACAACAGCAGCTCAATCGGGAATAGAACAGGAGCACGGAGTGCTGAAGCATGTAGCATGTAAAAAACACCTGGCCTCGACTGAAACAATTACTACCAAGTCAGACTGCCACTGGGGGCCACATTGGAAGACAAACTGTTCACTGGGAGCTAAACAATATGGGTTTCCATGGCTGAGCAGTCACACACTAGGCTAGCATCACTAAGCACAATGTGAAGTGCTGGTGAGAATGGTGCAAAGCTCATCTCCTTTAGACTCTGGAGTGTTCTACGGAGTGATGAATCACACATCTCTGTCTGACATTCCAGCGGATGAGTCTGGGTTTAGCACATGCCTGGAGAGCACTACCTGCCTCAATACGTAATGCCAGCTGTGCAGTATTGTGGAAGATGAATAAATGATCTGAGGCTGTTTTTTATAGCTTGGGCTCCCCAATTTAAGTGATGTCAGAACTTAATGCTATTTTGTGTTTCAGCATGACGGTGCCTGCATGCACCGAGGAAGTTCTTCAGCGAAATAGTTTTCTGACATAGGACTGGAAGAAATCGACTGGCTTCCTCAAAGCCCTGACCTCAACAACTTTGAGGACGAATTGCAGAACCATTGTAACCCTGACTTAACAGCCAGAATCAGTGACCCACCTCACTATTGCATTTGCGGCTACATGTAAAGTACTTAGATTGGAGCAACTGCATTCCAGAAAGGTGAATAGAGACTGTCATTGTAGCAGAGTGTTGACTTGTATTAATACATATAATTTCAGTAGAAATGTTAGATGTCTGGGTGTCCATATAATGTCCATATACTTTTGGATGCATACCGTAACTATATCACAATATAAACTAGTCAGATATTTTATCGGTGTTACTGTAGCTTTCGGTCACAGAGTAGAAAGTGTTTGGTTCTCAAGCCCATGTCCCTTATGTCTCCGAGCAGTCAAACATGGCAATGAAACACTATCCTCTTGAGTTATGGAGGACAGCCTGTCCTGCTTACCAAGGCACTGAGGGCAGGAGGAGGAGTTGCTGTGAGGCGGGTGGAGATATGTCCAGGGATGGTGTTTAAAGTATGTTTATCAACCTCCACCCATCCAGCAGGCATGTGTGGAATTCAGTTGAAGAAAAAAAACCTGATGTCATTCTCTGTTTCACAAGGTCCATGTGTCGGGCAAAAACAGAGCCGACAAAATATAAAACAGGAGGGGTGTGTGGGAAGACGCTAGGTATTTGGTGGCAATTTCTGCAAAAAGATTCTTATATTAGCAGGACAGTACATGAAACGTGTGGGTACAAAGACTGAAAGTGGTATTAGTTAAAGTGTAATGGTAGAAGGGCCTTGTAAATTTTCTCCACATGTATACCAACACAACAAAAACAATGGTGTATAAAAATGAAAACCACAGTGATAATCATGTGACCCCATTGGGGTTACTAATAATGGTATAAGGTTTGAGGGCAGTGCAAAAGCTATACACTTCTGACCACAAATTGACAGTGTGTTGTCTTCACCGTGTCATTGATGGGTGAAAATAAGCCGATGTCAGCCTAAGTCACGTGGTAAGCAGACAGATTGGTTCAGCCCTTACAGCGTACAGTTGTGTTTTGTCTCCTTCCTTGGATTGTTGCTTGTTCCCCTCTCCCGAGAACAAGCCACGTCTTTGTATCGAGTACCGGGATCAGCCGTCCCCGAGACCAACTGACAAAGGTGGGGTCTTACAGAGTGACGCCAGGCCTTGTGTTCAACGTGCGAGTGGGGGGGGGAACGTTAAGGCTCAGTTTTACAGCTGTGGAAGCAGCCGCGGGCATTGTGACATGGGCGGCTGTGAGTCACTACGAATGACTCCTCTGGGAAAACGGCTAAAGCCACGGAATAAAGAAAATAATTATGCCACTTTGTTGTTTTATTGTTCTGCCCCAAGCTCTGGATGTCACCCGCGCACTGTCACATGGCTCAAGCTCAGAACTCAAACATGATTCTTACTGCAGACTGAAGAAGGGAAGAGAAAGATATTTGTGCTCAATGTTGAACTTACTGACCCCTTTATGAGTTGATGAGCTGATCCTGCAACCCCAACAGGCACATGCCCTGATGTTGTTGCAAGTGGTTCTTGACTTAACCCTTTGAGTAAAGTTTATACATTTGTCGGTATTTTTACAGAAGATCATGTGTTCACTGGCTCTGGAAAATCTTAACGTGACGTTTTCCTACAATTAGACGTTTGAGTAGGGAATGAGTGGACGGGGGGGAAATACATCATTTGTGTGGTAGTCACGTGTCAACGGAAATAAACCACAGCAATCTTGTGGTCAGGCCACTCAAGGAAAATGTATGACACTCCATAGTGGTGATGGAGAGTCCATGCTTTTCCCTGTCAGAACAACTCTATCAAGGCCCACTATTCTCACAGGCTGCCGTGACACCCTCCCCCCACCCTACTTCTAACCTGTGGCCCCACTAGCTTCAATTCTTAAAGAGCAGAAATTCCCGGACAACCATCTGCTGTCTGGTTTTCATTCCAAAGGAGTCCCTCTGGGTTCATTTACATAATTGGTGCTTAGTCAAAATTAGTCCACTGAGTTCATGTCTGGGCATATATATATATATATATATATATATATATATGGTTTTGGTATAAAAAATTTCACCATGGTTGTGTGCTTGAATGAAAACATTAAATGCTTTTTGAATAATTTTTTTACACTGTATGTTGTGTGGGTACCTAACTTTCCATAAAATCGATTGACAAACAGCTCATACACATGGTATGAAAATGCTCCTCCTATAAGTAAGGAGCTTCACCAACAACCAAGGTGAGAACACATCACGACTTCACACTCCTCCTTTCAGAACCAATCTGGCTTCAAGTCACTTGGTCTTATATGCACACACTGACTGAACGTGATAGGGAGAGTTAAAGGCAATGGAGAACAGCACCCAGTTTCACCAGAAAAACCCATAGCAGTCTGGATCCTGCCAGATGTTTGCTTGCGCCCATGTGTTCTCCTAAAAATATCAGGCGAATCAGTGAAAGCGATCTTTTAGGGCCATTAAGGCAAATGTCAGTCAGCCAGTAAGCCAGCCGTTTCTGGGCTGGCCAAGGGCTCTGCAGTCACATGAAGGCCTCCTCTGGATGCTTGGGGTCTGGCATGTGTGAGGGGAGACCACCTAGAAGCTACAGGCAATGCAATGTGCCGAACGAGACATTTCCACTGAGACTTTTGCCTGGAATGCACTCCACACAAACCTTACAGAAGTTTCTACATACAAATGTTTTACTGATGAACTGTACCTGACACTAAAGAAGAAAAAACAGGCAAAAATAACTTTTAAATCTAAAACCACTTGTTCTCTCAAACCAAATAAAGACTTTGGTGATGTTCACCATGTAAAAAAAAAAAGAGGGAAAAATGTCCAGTACTGTTGATTGGCTGTTTCCGACTGCACATACCAGTGCTCATAGTCTTAGCTCGCAGAGAACTTCTCTGCGTGGTGTTTTACATTCCAACTTAATTGGGTCAATTAGTAGTTAAATACCTAAGTGCTAAATATGCATGTATCTTTCTTCTAAATTGACAAAGTAAAATGTAGACACACATTCAGACAGGCATAGACTTACACTCCACAAAGACAAATAGCTTTTACGTTTATTATGTTTACCTAATGTGTGCAGTCATTTGTAAATTTCACAAATACATGCAAGTAAGTAATGGTTTGTTGTCTGGCTTCTTCTGCGTTTTTGTGCTTTCATCAGTGTTCAGCTTCTTAAGTTGAGAAAAAATTGCTTACTCTAACACTAAGACATAGTTTAATGAAAAACATACATACATACACTTATTTTTTATAGTTTATGAAATATAGTTTATAGTTTATGCCTGTTAAAGGGGAAATGTGAATTATATGACACAGACATATATTTTCATTAATACGTAAGGTCCAGAGAAATGTGATAAACAGTGTTTTGCTTTCATAAAGATAAAGAGTTACCCTAACACTAATGTATGTATACAACAATGAATTATGCACAAACAAGTGTTCTTAGTAGCATTCAGCTCTTACGTGCGTTTCTGAAACACTAGGATGTTTCCCCATTGATAGGTTACGCATAAAGCTCTCAGGGTGGCAGATCCTGTTACCTCGACAAACGTGACGTGTCCAATAATTGGAGACGGCAGTGTATAACAATAAAGGTGCCAGCAAAATGCATGATTCATAAACCTCTGCCAGTCACTGCAGCAGACATCAACTGGCTCTCTGGAAGGAAGCGGTTTGGATCATAACCTGATAACAGTCGCAAATCCTGTGATGCCAAAAAAAAGACTTTGCCGTAGTGTGTGTGAGGACCTCACAGACACACAGGTGTGTGTATCTAAGGAACAAATGTAAGAGCTCACATGATAAGTGAAGGTGAGAAATGAGGCTGATGAAGACTGAGATCGGAGATGATAGGAGATGACATCAAAAGCTATGCTTGTATTAGTCCGACTGTTCATCATAGGTTCGGTCATGGTTTCCAGTTTTTACAGTAAATGTGATCATATCCTTTAATTGCACCGTGCCAACTGAGTCACAACAGGCTTTAGAATCCTGAGTTTTCCCTTCAGCTTGATTAAACTTGCACTCTGAACAAAAATGCATTGAGGCCCCCTGAGCAAAGGATCAGCAATCCATATCCAGCTTTTCCAATTCTGCTCTCCTTCAGTGGTCTGCCAGGGCATTTCACAACAGCAATGCAAGATCCCTATCATGTAAAGAGCTCTACTGACGGCCATAATTTCAAATCAAACTGATGCACATGAAAGAGACAACTCACTAAGCAATAGAGCAATAGTCTAGGAGCTGTATATATATATATATATATATATATATATATATATATATTAGGTTTTTTAGCAAGGCAGTGAAATGGATTGAGCTCACACAAGAGTCAACAGGCACAATGGCTGTGTCATAGTTTGGCTTACAGACCTTTCATAGACTTCACAACATGAGTAGGAGTGTGTGCACCATTACACTATCTTGGTCTCAGCAGCCAGCTGAAAGGCCCAAAATCAAAGACCCCCCCACCTCCACCCTGCACCCCACCCCCAGCCCTGTCTGGTGCAGCCAGACGGCTCCTGCAAATCAGCTCCACTCAAGTGTGAGCCCCTGGAACCGAGACCAGAGTCCCCCAGGCTAGGTGCCTATTTCACCATCTTTCTAACTAAACAAAAATGTTTAGGACTGATTCCTGCTTCTCCTTACAGGAACATTTTAAAGGCAAATGCTGAAGTAAATTCAGCATTACTATGTCATCACTTCACCTTAGAGAGTGACTGAAAAGCATTTCCTACACCCAGTAATTTTACCAGACAGCCAGTGGAGGACTTCAGTGTAAAGGCAAACCAGGAACCTGTCACTGTGTGTCTGCTTATTTATAAAATGATAAATACACAATTATATACAAGGTGGGATTTGAAAAAAATATATAAATAAAATGGGGGCATTTTATTAAACAACATTAATGTAGCCCTGAAATTCAGAACACATTCATATGAAGTGCACAGTATATTCACAAACTGTATCCTACAACTTAACAATCTTTACTGTTTATTTTCAGAACTCAAAGTTATATCGCTGTGCCTGGCTTTCATTTTCTGGGGTATTTCTGTTGATTTTGTGCTGTGAAATATGATGAGATTCTCTGTTGCCTCCATTTTCATTGCTGTAGTAGTTACCTGCAGTAGAGCAGCCCAGTCTTAATGAGTTACAGCAGGAACATCTGCTGTCTGCACACGCGAAATGTATTTATCTAATTCAATCCATCCAGTAGCAGGGAAATAAAGAACAGGAGGAAAAAACAATACTGAATGATTAGAGCAGGTGATATCAAAAACAGAAACAGAAATCTGCACCATGATTTTATATAGTTTTTTTTTTCAGTGATTATCCTTTCCCTGCTTGCCCTGTCATACTTTTCTCTCCAGACTGTGGAGTTTCTGGTTTGTCTGCTCTGCTGTTGTCTGGCTTTATCCTTATCTTTAACATCAGTGATTTACTTTCTGTTGTTTCTGTAATATCCACAATTTCTTTTGCAAAGTGCTTGAGGTGCCTGATTGTGAAAGGCTCTATATAAAAATTAATTGAAATCAATTGAATTGGTTGCTGCTCACAATCAGTTGCATGTGACCGGTTCAGATTTCTAGCATGATAGAAAACTCGGCAAGACCATTAAATCTTATTGTGGACCAAATCACATTAAACGATTCATAGGAGCACACCGACAACTGTGTGTGACTGCTGGCTTGAGTCTGTGAGCAGTTGGTGACTGGTCTGTGATCAGAAAATTGTGTAGTGTAAACCTGGCAACTTTACAGTAGCAATGATGTGAACCCCCCACCCCACCCCAAAAAAAATTCTGTAAATTAAGAACAATGTCTTACTCTGGACCTAAAGGAAAGAACTCTTTGAAATAACTGAAAGCTTAGAGTTTACCTCACACTTACAAATCTGAATGGGGATCACCATTCACAACCTGTTACTGCGCTTCTGTATAGTGGCCCTTCCTACACTGGGTTTCATTTTGGTTTCAGAAGAGAGTACTTTCCAAGGTCAGCTTACATTAGATGTGAAGACTTAACATGTGCAACAGTGAAGAGTGGCATGCTGTATCATACAGTAATAGCTGCATTACATTTTCAGGGTCCTAAGGTTAGATCTGACCCTCAACATTGTGTGTGAAGCTTGCATGTTCTCCATGTACTTGCATGGATTTACTCTCAGTACCACTCTAAATCACGGCTAGTGTTTGTGTGCCTTTGTGTTTGTGTGTTTATGTGTGTATGCATGACTATGTGTTTGGGTGTGTGGTCCTCCAGGGTGGAAACTGACCATGGTATTAGCACCCCTGTGTTTGAACAAACTGTCTATTAGCATGTTGTGGTTGAAGCATTTGGTATAGATGCCACCTCGGTGAAGTGAGTTGAAAAATCATTAGTAACAGAGATATTTCCAGCTTGGGAAAGGAGTAACAACAAATGTTATGTCTTAACATCTCAAAAAAATTTAAAATTCAGACTGAAAAGTTCAATGTTAAAATTTGTAGGAAATTACAAAATTACTTGGCATGAAAGAATGAAAACTTCAGATGAACGTAATTTGTTTTCCAGGGAAATTTCATCAGAGAAAAAGTACTTTTCTTTGAAAACAATTGGTTTTGGCCAGTTGTTCATGGCTCTGTTCACTAAACAACAGGTCTATACTGCTTTTGTTAGAGTTCTTTTAAGATTACACACAAAATAAATCAGCAGGCTTTCAGTGGTTTTTACATATTCTACCAAAATGTCTGCTGCAATAATGCAACATGAAGCACAAAAAATAATAAAAAAAACTGTTTAATTTCTCAGGGGGCAGTTCAGTCTGAGAACACATTAACAAGACTGAGTTGTCTGTAATTTTTGTCTTATCAATCTTTGCAAAGCCTTGTAGTGACAACGTGTGCACACTTCATTTCAGCAGCAAAACAAAAGTAACTTTAATAACATTCATTACTCTTCCTGAGGTACAGCACAGACATAGACAGGGATGGAGGAATTCTGCAATGAAACGGACCCTCTGTCAAGCACTGTAAATGTATAATGTTGAAGTATTTCACTGAGGGTGAAGGGGCACTGGTGGTTAACAGAACATCTCCCTGCTGCTGTTTTCAAATACGAGTAAGGCCAACCAGACCTCTTGAATGCTAAGACCATATGACAGTTGGGTTTTGTAGGCCATATGCAAACACTGGGCCAAAAATCTGTGCCACATATGTAGAAACCCCAGATGTCAGGCATGTACATGCTTGTTCAACATGTTGACGTCTAGTGGTAGATTGTTGGCTTTTATTAGCCATAGGAATCAAAAGAACAGCAGACCAACCATGCAAATGATATAAAGTAGAAGTAGACCGAAGATGGAACAAAAGAGGCTCCTAAGCTCACCGTCACCACAGTCACATCAGCAGACACAGCAAATAAATGGCCCGTTTTGCTCATGTAGGAACATCAAAGTTCAGAGCTGTGCCTCATGAGGAATCGCCAGAGGACTTATCAGAAACACAAACAGCATCTGACTGCTTCACAAGCAACAAAGAGGCACTCAAAAAAGTACAGCACAAATTTTTTTGTGTTCTTTTTAGCGAAAGGTCACGTAGTGTCTGCCAGCAAATAAAATAACACTATGACTACCAAGAGCAAAAACTGTAGAAATAATGTAAGCAGTAGACACATGGCCTACCAATACATGTGTTTTATATTACTCCATTGGTCAAATCCAGTACGTGATCTCATATTCAACGTTGACATGACCACAATGGTGTGTGCTCTCACCCTTGTTATATATCCTATACACCAATATGTGCCAAAGCATGGTTAAACACTGTTATATTCTGAGGTACGCTGATGACTGTGATTGTCAGTCTTCTTTAGGGAAATGAAAACAGCCATGGCCCTGTAGCTGACAATTTTGTCAAGTGGTGTGAGGATTCACCCCTGCAGCTAAATCTTTTAAAAACCAAAGACTTGGCCATTGACTTTAGGAAGAATGCCATCACACCACATCAGTATACCATTATTAAAGGATAAGCCATTAAAATGGTGAAAACTTATAAATATCTTGGAACTACCATTGAGTCTACTCTGAACTTGAAGGAACACTGTGAAGCCATGTGTAGGAGAGGACATCAGCGCATGTTCTGTCTGAGGAGGTTGTCTCGATTTCAGATAGACAGGACCATGATGATGCTTTTTTTATTGTGCTTTTATTGAATCTATTTTAACTTTTTTTCTTGTGTCATGGTTTGGAAATTTGCCTCTGAAAGAAAAAAAATCACTGGATCAGATTATTAAATGGTCAAGTTGACCAATCGGGGAGTCACAGCTGAGCCTAGAGACGCTGTACAACAGGCAGGTGCAGCGGATGGCCAGCTCCATCTGTAACGATGTCTCCCATCCTCTAGCCAGGGGATTTCAGCACCTCCCATCTGGTCAAAGATTTACAGCCCTGAGGTCTAAGACCAAACGCTACAGAAATGGTTTTGTTCCTGTGGCTATTGCTTTTTTAAATAGGTCTTGACGAAACCTCTGCACTTTACTTTTACTTAATTTTACTCTTTTAATTTATTATTCTAGTATTTTAAAATATCTAACGTGGCACTAGAGTGTCTCCTCATCTTTTATATCTTGTTTTTATCCATGTATCTTTTAATTGGATAAGTGCGGCTTGTGAGTACTTGGCCACGTCTTTGTATTTGTGCAATGTGTGTAATTATGGTTCCATATGGATGTCTTCCCCTGTTACTGCAAAACAAATGTACCTACGGGTATAAATAAAGTAACCTGAATCTGAACCCTCAGCCTGACATTTTAAATCAGGAGTATTGTGTAGGTGTAATGAGTATGAAAGCACACTCCGGCTGTATGCAATGAGAACTGAGTACAGGTCGTCATTGACTTGTGACCGCGATCGGTTTTGACCACCCAGTCGTAATTAGATTTGGTCGTAAGTTGACTTATGCAAAAATTACCTTGCACATATTAAACTGTGTAATGATAATCACTGATGTCGTCACCTGGGCCTGCGTTCGTCAGGTTTTACTCAAACCCTGTATACTAAAGTACATTTAGTTTAATAATGCTAAATAATCACAAAACACTGCATACAGTACTATAGTGCAATTGGTTTAATAATTGCAGCTGGGGCAGTGCTCGGGGTAGTTTATTTTTTCATAGACATGGTGAGCTTTGTTTGAACAGTTTGTTTCTTTTTCTCCTCATGCATTTCACAATAGGGACGAAACGCATCATGTGCCATCCGTTCAATCCTTCCAAATCGTTCAGTATTTGGGTCCATTCTGTCAAAATGTGCAAGAAGTTTATTCAGCAGAGATAAACCTTCTGATAATCCCTTAGCTGTGAACACAGAAAACAAACACATAGGAAGTGCGCTGTACCGAGTCTGAGCTTACACTGAGCTTTGCGTGCGTAACTGCTAGTGTTGCCGGGAGCTGGGCGAAACTGCCGTGTGCTCGTACGCCTAACTGGGCAACGCTAACCAGGAATACCGGTCACAGTTGTGGTCATAAAGTCGATCAGTCGTAAATCACATAGGTCATAAGTTGACAACGACCTGTACTGAAACATGAGTATTGGGATGCATTTACTCCAGGTGTTATAGCAAACTGCACTATAAATGCAATCATGCTAAAGCATCCTCTGCTCTAAATTGAGACATTTCTCCCAGTACTTTCTAATAGCTTAATTGAGACATGCTTTGACCCTGTGACCTACTTTCGTATAGTACAAAGATGCCAATGTGTCCTGACTGCCACACCCTCTCTTGGTATGCAGCTAAAAATGTCTCACAGGTGGACCAAAGAAATGCCTCAAAGGACATTCATTGGTTTTTCTTTTCTGTTGGTTTGTTTGTTGCTTCTTGTCATCACTTTCTCAGTCACCAATCTCACTCCAGGACTGTAAAATCTATAAGAAGAAAAAAAAAACTAAAAGTAAAAGGGAAGGTGACAGTCCCCTTGACCCGTCTCTACCGACACTTGGAACAACACCAAGTCTGCATGTTCCACGTTTGCGGTGTGGACTAACAGCTATCACAGGCTCTGCGACAGCTGCCCTACCTTCTGCGTTCACAGCTCCAGCACTACAAAGGTACTATGTGTGAACATCATTTCTCACAGGATAACCAGCTACTGAGGGAGTTTGATTCAAGGTGATGCAAGTCCACCAGACCCCTTACACAGGATCAAAAAGGATGAAGGTGACAAAATGTTAGGATGGAAAAGCACAGAGGAGTAATAATATGCAAAGTACAGCACCCGGCACAGAGATACACATGTGAATTTAATTTAAATATGCTCCTGTACATAGCTTGCAAACTAGTAAAAAATATCATTCAATGAAATGCAGCGCAACTTGGCAACTGCCAAGCACAAATTTTTAAAAGGGAGTTGTGAAACGTTCATTCAAATCAAAACTATACCAGAGGTCAGACGCGGCTCGTTAAGTTTGCCGTCTGTGTGAAAAGATCAGAGAGCGCAATGAGAAAACTGAGGCGGTGAAACCGTCGAGCTGACATCAGCAGTCAATGGGAGAGAAACAGTGTCAAAAAAGCTTTAACGTGACCATCTGTTTGAGATCTTGCTGGCGTAACAGACATTTTCTGGAGCAGACATCTGCTGTGATTTTCCCCCTGGTCCTTCAGTTACAGGCGATCAAGGAGGACACATTCCTCAAATTATACCCCATCACTCTCATCCAACATGTGACCTTTCTGGCCTTCCACATCTTCAGCAGCAGCGACGCATACAATTTTGTCATGCTATTCCTCCGCTGCTAAAGAAAATATCCTCCCCTTTCTCCTACATAGTCGTGTCATGAGTCCTAAACTCTGAACATTGTCCAGATTATGATTAACTGGTCCAGAATAATCAAGGTTTAGCACCAGTGTATTACTCACTGTTTCTGTTCTTTTTTTTTTTTTTTTTTCCCAAAGTAAGTTTTATGAAATTAAACAAGCACAATGAAACCTATCACAGGTTTTTAATTTTTTTTTTAATTCAAGCCAAGCAGTCTTTATTCCTACCATCCATGGAGTATGCAGTGATACAAGATACAGCCCCCCCCAGACAACACATTTATCACTCTGTGAAGCGTTTTGCACAGAATGAATTGGTATCTAAAGTCATGCCACTTTTCTCCAAATTCTCAACCATTTCATAATGCTTCATTTCATAATACGCATTTGGATTAAATGAGATTCAGCAGTCTGTTACACCACACCACACTAACACCTGTATCTAATGGCGAGGTCACACACCGTTAAAACAGCTGCCACCTGACCGCGATGACGAAGGTCACGCTGCTACCACATGCATACCTGATGGCAAGGTCTCTCATATGTTAACAAAGCAAACAGCCACAAGAACACGACGCTGAGATCACACACTGTTAGCCCTAGTCTGTCACCTGTTTGTGACAGAGTTTAACACTCAGTTTGGCATTTCTCTACCAAAGTCACATTGTAGAGGCAAATACATGTTACCTGTATGTGAGCGGGATGTCACACTTTGCAGACAGATGCTCACAGACAGAGGACTGTTTGTTTTCCTAGAGAAACAGCGGGTGGGGGCAGGTAAGGACTTCTTTGTTGTAAATTATCTTTTGTGTGCAACATTTCCTGCACTGTCCGCCTGGAGGAAGGCCATGGCAACATGACTGTGACCCTCCCACCACCCCAACACACACACACACACACACACACACACAAAACCACTACCACCCACCAAACTGCTTGGCAGTGACTCAGAGTTTGCCGTTGCACTACAGGATGTGTGGACACACACTTGTCAACTGAGCTCTCAGCTTATCCCTACTAAAAATATGCTACAAATCCTAAAGAGGGGGCTTTGATGGCTGCAATAAAGCAT
This sequence comes from Chitala chitala, assembly GCA_025773905.1. Classification (NCBI taxonomy): domain Eukaryota; kingdom Metazoa; phylum Chordata; class Actinopteri; order Osteoglossiformes; family Notopteridae; genus Chitala; species Chitala chitala. Next base: position 52,791 of record JABJVR010048266.1, read on the forward strand.
CACATAAACATGTTAACACCAAGTATGTGATTACCAGCAGGCATATTAAGCTGGGATTCCAAAAAGAGCCTGATGAGTTGGTTTATTGTTGCCCATCTTCATACTTATGCACAGTGGAAACTTCTTTTTCACCAGATGATCATCATCCATTCATGGTGAGAAGAGCTTTAATCAGACTGGGTAGACCAGCACAAGTCCAATATTTGTGGAGAGTAAAAGGTTAACAGTTTTGTTCATCTTTCTTAGTTTACAGCAGTTTATCTTTATTTACACTGTGAGCAAGTCATGCATTCACTACTACTTCTGTTTGTTCATGCAGCTGTTAGATAATGGGATTAGGCCTGTTCTATGCCCCGCATAGCTTGTTTGAGCTGAACATAAATGTTTTCTGCTCAGGTTACCCGCCTGCTTTATCTGTTTCCTGTTCACCGCTGTGACAAAGCGGTAAGTTCCTGGTCGTTTGTCCTTGCGTGTGTCCCCGTGTGACAACGCCCAGTGTGGCGTCGTTCTGGCCGCTCCGTTAACGATCCTTCCTATCGGAAGATGGGCCCACCTTCGACAAGCTGAGGAGCTAGCTGTTCCACAGCAACTGGTGGTGTGCACGCCCTCCCCTGAGAACACTAGTTGTGTGATTTAACTGGGGAGGGTAAAAAGTCGCCGCCATCCGGGCAGAGCCAACCCTGGGCATACACCATATAGGCAAATGCTAGGTGCACTGTCTGTCCATAGGGGCACTACTGCAGCAATTGGTGGCAGTATAAGGGGCACCAGCTAAAATCTTGTCTAGAGCACTAAATTGGTCAGGGCCGGTTGAGCATCTGAGGGTAGTAAAAGCAGATGGTGTCACTCTGATTCACACTCTAAACGCAGCCACCACAAGTAATTTCACGTTTTGAGCAGCGGCTTTCAGGAGTCAGTTGTCCTTAGAAGGAAAGAGACGTGAATGAATAAAGGAGTGACTTAAAGGTGCAAACAAACAGAAAAAAGATGGGGCAGCGAAATAGAAGGAGGAGAAGAACGTAATGAAACCACAGTCTGAGCTCTCAGCCTTCAGGGCAGAACCTCGTCATCCAGGGGCGACCGGAGCACTCCCAGCTCCACCGGCGGGCCTCTGGACGGCTGCCACTATTCACTGCTGTTTATACATTCCCATTGCTCTATTTTTAGGGTCTGGCCTCTGTCCTTTGAACTCTGCCCTGAGGACACACTGTTAGTGATTCTCAGTCCACCAGAAAACCTCAAAACTCAGAGCTGGAGCCCCAAGCACATGGCCTTCATATGCTCTTTAGTCTACAGCATCGGGATGAAACTGTTCTGAAACATTTGGTTTTATTCCCACAAAAAAACACATTTGTATGCAACAGCAAAAAACCGTGTTTGCACTACAAATGCAGCAAAAGAGCAAATGAAATATTATACTCAACCGGAAACGTATCTTTTAAACAGCTCTAGGGCTCACAGAAGCAGTCACGTTTCCAACAGAAATAACAATAAATAATAATCACAGGAGGAAAAATATATTGTGATTCAAACTTTTTTCTGACAATTGCATTAAATAATATTAATAGAGAGGTGGGTGTAGCTCCACAATAAAATATTTAATTGTAGAGGTTTCCATGGCTGCCAGTCAAAAAGCAAAGTATTTAAAAGGTCAAATCGGTTAATTTTATTTCAAGAAATACTCAAATCCATTACAGTACAGTAAATGGTGTAGTACACAAAGCCACTCTGTAGCATGTGTTTGAGTATACATGTAGGATGAAAGCAGTGTGTAAAACAGCTAAGAGCACTGCTGGGCTTTGAATGTGCTCTGACTCCACGAGTCAATGATGTGTAAAACAGCTATGAGCACTGCTGGGCTTTGAATGTGCTCTGACTCCACGAGTCAATGATGTGTAATACAGCTATGAACACTGCTGGGCTTTGAATGTGCTCTGACTCCACGAGTCAATGATGTGTAAAACAGCTATGAGCACTGCTGGGCTTTGAATGTGCTCTGACTCCACGAGTCAATGATGTGTAATACAGCTATGAACACTGCTGGGCTTTGAATGTGCTCTGACTCCACGAGTCAATGATGTGTAATACAGCTATGAACACTGCAGGGCCTTGAATGTGCTCTGACTCCACGAGTCAGTAGTGTTTAAAACAGCTATGAGCACTGCAGGGCTTTTAATGTATTTTGACTCCATGAGTCAGTAATGTGTAAAACAGCTATGAGCACTACAAGGCAGTGAACAGAGTCTGCAGTGCATTGATGAATTCAGTCTCTCTCTGGTGCATATACAAGAATCAAATGTAGTCAAAACAAATTAAATGCGATATAGTCAGGCAGGGGGGCTTTGGGGGGGGGGGGGGGTCAAAAACATTTGATATCTCCAAGAGGAAAGACAGCTGGATAGAACCATGAAGGCAGTCTCAATAGCTGTGAGCTAAAGGAATTATTACCATGAAACCATGAAGCAGTCAGCTCAGATTTGTTGGCTTCACTCAAAGCACATGGCTCTCTGCAGGCTGCAGAAGCTAATCTGGCACAAGGGCACACAGCGGTGTGAAAGACGCCCTCTAATGCATGCCACATGCAGGCCCTGCTTGTGGTAAAGTTCTTATTCCTCCCCAGTCAGTTGAGCCGTTATTTCATCACTTCATACCATGTGGTAAATGTCATCTTTTAGGATGGCTGCACTGGGAGGGGCGGGCTGGGGGTGGGAGCAAGCCTGAGTCCTCTTGGACCCTGGGGGGTCTGATTAGCAGGTTGCATACGTCACAGACACAGCGTGAAACCCAATCAGAACGCACGGTACGCCCTGCTCTCGGGCCCCTCCCACTGAGGCTGCTAATTAGGCCTCCAGGGCCGGTCCCTCGTTAGCCCTGCCGTGAGCTGCCTGTCTGCCTGTGCCGTCGCTTCTCATTTGCATTTTAATGGCCTCCTAACGTCTGCCACCCCCCCGGCACCAGTTTCCACCAAACAGCATGAATACCTGAGTAGACAGGCAGTCCATGGAGGCAGCTGCATGGAATGGACTGCAGGAGGAGATGCAGGACCAGAAAGTGGCAAGCTCCCTGCATCTCCTTATAGGCAAATAACCTGTGCAGTGAAGACTCATTTTGCCTTGTTTCAAACCTCCATCGACATACCTGTACATGAACTGACAGTGCCCCTGACAACAGTTACTACCCTGTTACAGTAATGATCAGTCTAAGACACATCACACCCTGGCTGAAACCTGACAGATCAAATGGATATATTGTACTCCAACTGCTGGTTGATTATACAGACTTAATACACCAGGAGCTGCCTAAGAAACTATACAAACACACGGCACACTAACTGCGCAATCATATTGTACACCATTGCAGACTGGTACACATGGTACAGGAGGCTGACTGTAATCTCTCACATGGTACAGACAAATCACACTCTATGCAGCTACTTGATGCACTGAACGTGGTCCATCACACTGGGTAGAAACACCACAACAAAATAGAATGATGTACAGACCATTCTGCACTTGCACATACAGTCCAACATTGCTCTCAAAACACAAGAATGAATGGCCTTTTGCAAAGGTCACATCATTGTAATTTTAGAAAAGACAAATGGGCTACATTCAGAATTACCTGCTTTGTCCTTCTTTGCCAAAGCTGGTGCCTGTAGAAAAGGAGAGAGAGAGAGAGAGAGAGAGAGAGAGAGAGAGAGAGAGGTTACAGTCTATTCTCACTTGATCATCTCACACAAAGCAAAAATAGTGAAACACTCTTATACAAACTACACACATATGCACTGGTATACAGATGTACACATAGTATCTGTGCATTAAAATTAATTTAATAAAAAGTTTTCGGTTTCAATAATTGAATTAATGATGCTCCTGCCGCTTTATTGTGCATTAGTAAAATGTTTAAATGTTAAAAGTGAGGTGTAAGGCAGCAACCGATTATTTTTTCTCATTTACCTTCCACCCCCTCTTGATGGTGCAATCCTTGGGTTTACCCCTCCCATTCAAAACCACAATCAAACCTCACATCTAATCTAGACTCAAGGGTACAACAGTGGTGCCCTGCCCAGGAATGTTAGGGCAATGCTGAGGTGTTGGCATTCAGCTTAAGGAGATGGCTGGACGTTCACCCTCCCAAAATCAACACTCAACCATTCCTGAAACCATTTAGCACCTCTGCTTTGGTATGTCGCAAATGCGCTCCTTAAAACTTTGAGTCTGATAGTCAGACTAAAAACATGAATTAAACTAACTGTATATGTGCAACTATGAAGGTACCTTATCTTGTTCTTTAAGCATTGTTTTCTTAGTGTATTTGCAACGCTAGCATAACATCGCACAATTTTCTTCTTTTTTAGTGTATATGTGGACATTTTTTGATTTATGTCTTATTTTGTTTTGTATTGTTTTTGGCTAAGCGTTGGCTTTGATGAAAGGAGCTGCACATTGAATTTTGACAACAATGGAATTAAATTCAAATTCAGTTGAATTAGCCCCAGATCTAAACATGCATTGGCCAGGGGTGAGAGGTAAGTGGCAGCAGGGAGGAGGCACCAGGTAATGGCTACTGCTCTGCAGCGTACTATGGCCATTGCGAGAGATAAGAACATGCTTTGAAGCACAAGACAGCACCGGCCCACTCCCTCATTCCCGGGCAGAGCGCATAGTTTTCTTCTCAGCAAATAGCTTAGAGCTTGAGAATGCATTCTCTGTTTAATGAATGCAATTGCTGATAAATATGTGCATTCCATGTCAAAACACCAATGAAATATGTAGCACATAACAGCAAATAACCTTGCCTGAGTCACCATTTTGCAATGCAAACACTTTTGCCGTTTTTTTTTAGCCGAGTACATGCTTCAGGTCATCGGGTTCTTGAAAGGGCTTCAATACGGTGTCTATGGAATGCAGGAATCACAGTTTTTTCTCATCTCATCCTCTGGCCCTGACTCTGACCTTTCACCTTTGACCCCTCTTTTAATCCATAGACTCTGGCACTGATTAGGCGAACACCCAAGCTGCAACTGGAACCCAGAGGTGTGCTGATCCTCTCCCATGAGTCCCCAACAATCAAATGCAGATATTTGTACAGTCATGAACCACTAGGTCCTCTAGTGTTCTTCAAAGAAGACAAAAGAGCTGCTAGCAAAATAAAGAGACCAACAGGAAGAGAGCTCAGTATAAGGGAACTAATCAGAAAAAAAGAAGTGTAGTGGGAAGTTAATCAAACCAAACTCTGAAGATCAATATAAATATTTTTTGTTCAGCAGAATGCATGTGTGAACCGTCCCCCAAGAACTCTGACAACCTCTATGTTACATTGCTGTAGTGCAGCACAAGCCAATGGTCAGAGTTAATGGTGTGAGTGCTGTCCAGCCAGGGATGAGTAGCATTTAGGAGGCTAGTCAGCTTTCTAAAAAATTGTGGCAATGCAGAGTAGACAGAAAGAGTAAGCACACCAACACACACTCTGGTTCAGTGTCGTGGTGTGGAGTGTGATGATAAGTGCAGTGCGATGCAGTGGCCTACCACCCCTGTGGCAGATTGGACTTTACAGGAAGTGCTTAAACAGCCGTACAGTAACACTCAGCCACATCTCTCCCTTGGCTTTTAAATGAAATTTTATCTACAACTGTATGTCTTGGTTAAGGTGGAACCATTAATTTAACTGACCAGAATGGGAGGGGGGGGACCAGTTGGAATTTTATTGCAGAGCTTGTAGGTATATTTCAGAACAACAAAGCACTAAGAGTTCTGGAAGTCTGCAGGGTTAGACTTGCCTTCCTTTTTAATCCGGAATGTTCTACAGTTTATACACAGAGAGCCTACGCAGTGTTTTAAAGGTACCTCTTTATCCGTATAAGTACCACTGCGGTAATTGTGGAGTTATAGTGACAAATAAAAGCAGTATTTTCTTGAATGGTCCATTTAGGCTGCGTGCAGGTGGTGAAATTCACTTCAGAGACTCAGGTTGATATTCTTGGGCAACTTGAGAAAGTGGCTTTGGCATGGTTTTAGTATAGGCCTTAGTCCTTCAAAATCCTCCACCCTCATCTGTCATTTCTACAAACTACAGACGTTATACACAAGTGGCAAGAGCATTTCTCAACTAAGTGGGAAGGCTATAAAATCTTTTCAAATGCTTTAGCTGACTCTAAGCTGAGTTTTATTTCTATTGTGGCTGATAGAAAGTTGCAAAACCAAGTAAAGACTAACTCATGCACCTGATTACGTTTGAACTTAAAAACAATGTGGTTCATGGTTAAAGTTAGTCAACAAATTAAACATTTGTGCGATTTTGTAGCACTGTGCAATGTTTGCCTGACAATTTTTTCAAGGCACTTGCAGACTGGTGAAGATACAATTGCAAAAAGAATGAACTGCGGCTCCCTTATGTCTGAATATATTCAAATTGACATATCTCTGACACTGTTCCACAGAGAAACTTGTGATGCGTATTTGCTTAGTCACTAGCTTGAAATTTTTGCTCACTTCTACCAGACAATATATCAGAGCTGAAGCTGATTTGGGGATCTGTGTCTCGTACATGGGATGGCTTGACAGACTCAGATGTTTCACTGAAACCATTCTAAGGTCTATGCCGTGGTCAGGGGACAGTTTGACAGACTGGATTTTTCAGCTTGGATTTTTGTTTTTAGCAACTCTGGTTCCTGCTGTTCAAATTTCCCCTTAGCTGTTGGTATGAGCATTAATGAGGAGACAGGACTGAGTCTGTCCTTGTCCCCAGGGGACAGACTGTCTCTCCCCTGCACTGTGGGCAGACAGTTAAAAGGGGCTTAACACAGCAGGTTGCCAGGATTTGTTTTTTTTTCTTTTTTTCTTTGAATGGACTTAACTCAGATTTAGCTCATAAAGCTGGCCGTTTTTTGCGATCTTTTTAGGCACACCTTATTTAGTTCTACACATAAGACAATGAGGAGAAAGTAAACACATCTTGACAAACATAAGCAGACAGTGGTGGTTGTTTTATTGATAAGCCTAAACCTGTGGTTTCTCTGGTGCCATATCACAGCAAACAAAAAGCGTAGACACATTCCAGGTGGCTTATTATTCTTCAGTTGCATCGTCTTAAAAATATTCTTAAAACATTCTGTAATCACTCAGTTACCATTATTAGTGTTTCATACAGAGCTAAAGTACGCATTTATCAAAGCAATAGCATAGTTCTATATTTAATAATTAAATAAAGCAGTGAGGCTCTCACATTGCTATATACTGAGCAGTACCTGAGAGAATTATAACATTATGTATAAATACACAAGCTTTTGGTGAATACACACTCTGCTGAATGACACAACTGTCCACTAACCCTATTCTTCCATCATCACTTGTCATCCTATAATGATATCCACTTAATAAAAAGAGAAAGTGCTGCCTGGAGCCACCTGGAGCTGGAAACCATGGCAACATGCCATGGAATCTGTGGGACAGCGTGTGAAAGTTCTGACTCCTCCACTTGCACCTCTTCCAGCTCTGCATGTTTCCAAGAGCATTCCGTATGAGGCAGGAAGAGACTTTACACCATGTCAGTTGGGCAACCAAACTATAAAAATGTGTATTCCACAGGCATCCATCAAATCACCTATACATGTGCAATGACTCACCCCATAAATTTTCAACAGATTCTCTGTTAAACTGCTGTATCTTAGTTGGATATGTTTAAATGTAGAGACACAGGGTTAGTACAGAGTAAGTAGAAACAGCCATGTTGCTGTCATTTGGACAAGAAGGCAGAAGGTATATAGTGTTCTGTGTGTGCCATCCACTACAAGTCTTGGGGATGGGTCATATTTTCCCCTTTCTGTTTGCCTGAAACATGGACGACAAAGTCTGGTGGCCTTTAGCTCCCACGGGGAGGTACTGATAAGAGCAGAACCTGGACATGTTATGACAAACTCACGACATGACTCCCCTGCAAACTGGCCTGGCCTCTGTGATTCCTGTTTTTACTGACTCCGAACTGCAGTGTTGTCACTCTTCCCTGTCAGACTGATTTCTGCTTGTGTTTCCCTTTCCTCTCTCTGCATTCCTTGAATCCACCCCCATTCCGTACCGGCATGATAAACTCAAGGGAGTTTACACTTGGGACAGGACATGGTGTCAGCAGAGGTTCTCTGTGATCTCTGACCCCTGCAACTTGTCCTCAGCCAATATGACAGCTAAAAAATATTTTTCCACAGCTTCCTCCAGAGAAATTAATGGCCTATGTTTTTCTGGAAGCTCGGGAACATATATAATGGGGAAAATAAACTGACCAGCTATATTCATAGATTTGAAGTATTAAAGAGAGTCTCTGATGTTGAACCAAGCATCTGCCATGGTTTTCATGAGTCTTCATCTATTTTTGATTGCCATGGGCAGAATCTGACTCAGTTTTATGGGAATAGTTGTCAGACAAAATCCCTACCATTTCCGTATTAGAATTAGTAATACATTGTACAGTAAGGATGCTGCACAATGGATTCCTGTTTCATGACTGAGGGAAAGTTCACTAGAAGCAGGAAAGACATACAGGAAGAAATATCTGTTAAGTTATAATTATGTCTTGCCATATAAAAAAGTGCAACTAACTGTAATTTTATCATTGCAAGTGAACAGAAAATTCTTGTTTTTATGATTTGATTTACAATATTATTCAATGTTTTCTGACAGATGTATACTTATCACCTGGAATTATGACATTATAAACACTTTCACTTTCCCTGTATGTACATTTACTGGTATATTGAACATATACTGTACATAGCGCTAGTCATTATATGGCAAAACTAGCCAAAAACTTACCATATGTAAATTTACCATATGTCTTAATTAGCATGAGCTATGGTCTATTATCATTCATCACATTGAGATTTGATTATTCTGATTTTTGGAAAAAATATTCTGACTTTATATCTTGGAACGTAAGATGAACAGAGCAGACCTTCACTGCATCTTGGTGACAAGACAGAAAGAATGGCAGATAATCACATGCCTGTGCAAAGGGTCCTCTGTGAAATAGTAGCAGGACAGTCCTGTACTGTGACAGTTTTGCTGTGACATATTGCTGCTGAGAGACAGTTCTACAATATGAAATTAGAGCTACATTCACTGGTAGTGGGAGATATTTTTAACGTTAAGGTCCTATTACAATAATGTCCTGTCTGAGTTTAAAATGAACATTTAAAAAATGGCTTTTAACATTTAGTACTAATTTCTGTCACGTCTCCAAATCATCATAAAAACCCTCCGACCTGGACATTGGACATTATGGTATAATAATAAGTCTTCAACGATATTCAAGCATTCAAAAAGCTTTGAATTTCACAAGACTAAGAATGTTGTGAATTTTGTAGTTAGTATATAAAATGGTAGCATAGTAAACAGAAGAGGTAAACATGTCCTGAAGAATATACACAGTTCAGAAAGGACAGTGTTAGGTTTCTGGTGCTGAAGAGCAAGAAGAATGCTGTAACAGGTGCTGGAAGATGACTCTACCACAAGGAGACATGTTGAGAACCGGCCCTGAGGACACAGGAAAGCAGCTGGTTGCATGTTGAGGATAACCAAGTTCACATACCCCCTCTTCTGCCAGAAGTGTTGTTTTTTCATTAAACAGGCTTCCTGCTCACAGCACTGTGTCCAAACAACCTACAGACTATATTGCAAGCTTCCTCGTTTTAACACCAATGCCAGCGTGACAGTTTTTGTCATTAGATGCTGAGGACAAAAGCTTCTTTTTCTGCAACCGTTTCACCCTGGATAATTATTCCAAAATATTACTAAGCTGTATAAGTAAAAGAGCTATTTTTAGTACATTAAAAAATAACAATGGTAAGAAAACAGGAGTTATCAGCAAAAGGGCAGTAGAGACTGTAGGCACAATTTCAGACGTGAGCTGCGTCTGTGCTTGCTGACCTCGGACTCGACACACCGAGCCAAGGCCGTGTCCAGGACATTCTTTGTTTGGACCGGCTGAGCGCCTGTGTTGCGGTAACGCCGCGCTTCCCTGGACATCCTGAGAGGAAGTAGAGCAGCACAGGGGGTGCAGCAAGTCAGGATGTTTGTTAGTTTGGCTCAGGGTGGGGGGGGGGGTAGACACACTGAAGGACAGAAGGT